>JAGDYQ010000077.1:1666160-1696160 GCA_021962125.1 Bulinus truncatus | reverse complement strand
GCTGTAAAAATAATCACTATCAAGGCAATATCATGCTGATATCAGTGACATTCTTCTAAAGTACAGAAGTCCGGTTCCATCTATTTATGTTTCTTAATTAGGAGTGAGTCAGTTAAGCTCACTAGAGCAGCAGTATTGCTCAAAAATGTTTACAGAAAGAAGTATTTCCTAATGTTTCTGTGTCTGTGTAGTCAGTCAACTACTTCTGTAGGCAGAGCGATCATTTAGCAATCCAAAACGGACACAAAATTTGAAATTTTAAACCGCTTATTGTGGTAATAGCAAGTCTGATATTACATATAGTGTGGGGTGTGGCAGTGTGTGTTATAAATTAAAATGTACTCGGAAGAAATAGTTTGAAACCTTTGTCTCATTTACACCCCTGAAATGTGAACATACTATTGATACATCAGCACCCCTGAAATGTGAACATCGTATTGATACATCAGCACCCCTGAAATGTGAACATCGTATTGATACATCAACACACCTGAAATATGAACATCGTATTGATACATCAGCACCCTTGAAATGTGAACATCGTATTGATACATCAGCACCCCTGAAATATGAACATCGTATTGATACATCAGCACCCCTGAAATATGAACATCGTATTGATACATCAGCACCCCTGAAATATGAACATCGTATTGATACATCAGCACCCTTGAAATGTGAACATCGTATTGATACATCAGCACCCCTGAAATATGAACATCGTATTGATACATCAGCACCCTTGAAATATGAACATCGTATTGATACATCAGCACCCCTGAAATATGAACATCGTATTGATACATCAGCACCCTTGAAATGTGAACATTGTATTGATACATCAACACACCTGAAATGTGATAAGCTGCGAATGAGGCGAAAGATTTTGAGTGGATTATAAAACGACCCCCTGAGGTATAACTGAATATATTACAACTCCCACATGCCAGTAGTAACCTAGTTTCAGTTGGTTTCCAAAAAAAAAGACGTGTCAATGAAATTGTTTGTGTATTTGACGTCGCCAAGGATTGGTAAGTAGTTTGTAGGCTATATATTGAGATTTGATACGTTATGTGTTTTGTTTGTATGTACACAGTGAGTATCACGTATGTATTATACTTAAAGAGTTCCGTCATTGTGTAAGAACTCAGCGATGTGCTTCAAGTTTAGTCACTTTTTATTTCATCAGTTTACAAACTATTTCTGCACTTGAAAACGTAATTAGAGCTGTGCATGGACAAAGTACATCACTTCGACCTCCCTTCACTGCAAATCTTTCTCCCCCACCCCCTCCAGCTCTTTAAAGGGTTTTTTGATGAACGTGTTACAATAGGTAAGAGAGTACTGTGTGTCTATGAGTGAAGTCTTTGTAAGGATGAGATGAAATCTCTTAGATCCTATAAACCACTAAAGGGACGGTTTTAATTGAACCCTTCTTTCATCCCCACCAGAGCCAATAGTACATTGGCAGTGGAATAGCCACGGTAGATATAGGAGGAGTTTAACCATGGCCTGAAATATCCTTTGGTCCTCACTGGAGATCGAACCCGGTAATCTCAGGTCGACAGTCAGCGCTTTAACGCACGACCATCCGTCGAATAAACATAGAACGGATCCCATTTTTTTTAATGGTGTGCAGAAAGTGTACCTTTTAAACGTTCACATTTTATACTTCACTAAAACCTTGTATGTGAGTATTAGGGAGCGACTAATAATCGGATCGGTATCGGACCGATATTGGCTCTATCGGTTAACTATCGGACCGGCCGTTTTTTTGGCTGGCGATACATTTTTTTTTAGCTTGTGATTTGCACATTATTTTAAAAAAAATATAAAATTCCGCCCGTCTTTCGACGGGCTTAAAATACTTACTTAATAAAATGGTATTTTACAGTAAATATTAAATAAATTAGTATTTTAAAGTAAAATTAGGGAACAAAAAACTGTTGCTGTTAATTAAACGTAATCTCCCACACGTTGACTATTAGTACTAGTCACAGTTGTCAACACTTCACAAATCTACTAATTCTAAACTGGTTTTGGTTTACAGAGTTAAAGTTTACTAACAGACTTCTAGTTAACTGTTCACCTGAGTGAAGTGATTTACTGATATAATTAAGTGTTTTTGATTTTTCAAACTTTAAAAAAAAAAATCTGCTACAAGTAAATTCAGTAAAAATTACAAAGATTAAAGAAGAAAATTATTTTAATTTCATCACAACTTTCACAAATTAGTGAAGGTACAATTAACAATTAATACATTTTTACTTTTTTAGCTTGACATTAATTATTTACAACTTTATCTTACTTTTATGTTTGTGTACAAGTAAAAAGTAAAAACAACAAATTGTTTGTTATAAGTTTAATTTTAAACAATAAACATGCATATTTCTGAGATTATGCAGGCATGGTTTGAGTTTCTGACTTCGGTCTTCCGGTCTGTCTTTTCAAATCTTTTGTTCTTCTAATCTTCTTCATCTGCAAGACCCCCTTTCATTAATAGAAAATATCGGTATCGGTATTGGCAAAAATGCGTGGGAAAAATATCGGTATCGGACTATTGGTAAAAAGGCATATCGGCCACTCCCTAGTGAATATTACACGTTCATTCCTTGCAGTTGTTTATTTGGAATGCGGCACTCATGCGTGATAACCCCCCTCCCCCCAAATACACACACGAGTGGAGGGTTATAAAATAACTGTTTTTTTTCCTCTCTCGGAAGATTTCACGAGATTGAAGGTGGCAGTGTCATCAGGCCCGTAGCCAGGAATATTGGATTGGGGGGGGGGGCGAAGTTATTTTCAGGGGGCGGGGGCGAAGAAATCTTTTTCGGGGGGGGGGCGAAGAAATGATCCTGGGGCACAGGGGCGGATCTAGGCAACTTTGACCCGGGAGGGGGGGCAAAACATTGTCCGGGGGGGGGGCAAAACTGTTGTCATTGTTGAAAATTGGTCTTAGAACAAACATATTTCGATAGCTTAATGATGTATTACCTAAACTTGCGATAACGAGGGGGGTATGTCCCCGCCCTTTGGCCCCTCCCCCTAAATCCGCCCCTGGTGGGGTAGAAGAAATGTTCGGGGGGGGGGGCGAAAATGGAGGCGCGAAGCGCCGAAAGCTTTCGAACGGAGAGGAGGGGTTTGAAGTCAGAAGTCAATGTTATTTTATTAACTTATGTAAGTTGCTAGTTGTCCTCAGAAGATACCAATATATAAAACTATTACAAGGTTGCGAACAGGCCCATCGACAGAAATTTCGGGCCCCTGGGCAGGGGTGACACGGCCACCGTGCTGATATTAATATTTTAAAAAGTTGATTGGCCAGCTCAGTCCGGGTCCCTAAAACTCGCCGGGCCCCTGGACATTGGCTCCCCCCTGCCCCCACCCCACACTCGTCGGCACTGGTTGCGAACTTATAATACGTTTCAAATTTGCAAACGTCGTGGTTTAGCACTGAATTAACCTAAAAATGCTTCAGCATTCAGATTGTCTGTTAAATCTTTTCAAATGCAAGCAGGAAAAGATTGCTTAGACGCTTTTGTAACATTGATCTGCGATATAGGGTGAGCATTCGTGTGAGGGTTGAGACACTGTTCTCACACACGGCTGTTGAAGCCCCAAATGCCAATGCTGCCCAAAATACCCAGAAGTGAACTTCAATAAGATTCAATCTTTTATGCCCAAAAATTAGATAGGCTATATATGTAAGTAAAATAGCCTGAATGATTGCCAAAATATAAACTTTTAAGTTTTTATTGTTATTGATTTATTGAACACAATGATTGATGTTTTATAGCCGTTATTATTAAAATTTTGTCAAAAAGCTCAAATCATGCACAGGGGGGGGGCTCAGGTCATGCACGGGGAGGGGGCTCATCCCCCCTAGCCCCCCTCTGGCTACGGGCCTGAGTGTCATGGTAATGAATTGTCATCTGGTCTTTAACACATGCAATACAAGCACGTGCAATGTTAACACATGCAATACAAGCACGTGCAATGTTAACACATGCAATACAAGCACGTGCAATGTTAACACATGCAATACATGTGTTATGTTTAATTTCTATAACAGCACATCTCGGGTTCGATAGTATTTTTCTAGTGTTTTTATAAAAAAAAATGACTAAAACTGTTTGAAATAGTGGGGTAGGGGTTAGGTCCATTGCTAAGCTCCGTAAGTTTGTATCTATTGTATTTTGCATACATAAAACATGTTAAGTTAAAAATCGATACAAATACGAAAAATGCATCAGTGCAGACATAAACATGTGGTAGACAATATGCATGAAGATACGATAACAAAGAAAACGAATAATATTTCCGATACAACGATGTGTAACAAACATGTATATACACGGGCCGTGCACTTAATATACTGTTACATGTTATGGTATATGTTCATATAGGTATGTTATGTACAGACATACAAAGATGTGTAGCTACATACATACAAAGATGTGTGGCTACATACATACACAGATAAGTAGCTAAATAAATACAAAGATGTGTAACTACATAATACAATGTTTCGTAGTTACATGCGTACAAAGATGTGTAGCTACATACATACAAAGATGTGTGGCTACATACATACAAAGATGTGTGGCTACATACATACAAAGATTAGTAGCTAAATAAATACAAAGATGTGTAACTACATAAAACAATGTTTCGTAGTTACATGCGTACAAAGATGTGTAGCTACATACATACAAAGATTTGTGGCTACATACATACAAAGATGTGTGGCTACATACATACAAAGATGTGTGGCTACATACATACAAAGATGTGTGGCTACATACATACAAAGATGTGTGGCTACATACATACAAAGATGTGTGGCTACGTATATTTATTTAAAGATGTGTAGTATCTAACATATCCAAGATGTGTATCGCTAAAGATTGTATATGGAAAGGTACTTAATATTCAAATAACTTTATGACATTCGCTAGCTGCCTAGCAGGACACAGTCAACTGAATACCAGATGTGTAGAGAATACACATAGCTTGGTGATTATTCAAGATTTAGATCCACAAAAGATGTAGCAAGACACTGTCTAAATGA
Source organism: Bulinus truncatus (assembly GCA_021962125.1). Taxonomy (NCBI): domain Eukaryota; kingdom Metazoa; phylum Mollusca; class Gastropoda; family Planorbidae; genus Bulinus; species Bulinus truncatus. The sequence continues at coordinate 1,691,089 of JAGDYQ010000077.1, read as the reverse complement.
TGTGTAATAAGATATAAATTTATTCGCTCAACCAAATCGGCCTTTAACTACTGTGTTTTTTTTCTGAATTCATGGAGTTATAAATGAAATGACTAAAATAGATATATTTATAGTGCCTGGTAAGTGACAATGTGGGGGAAAGGGGGGGGGGGGCTAAATAAGCTGGCATGTTTTATGGTTTTTACCGTTAGTACAGAGGTGTACATGTAGGTTGTTTTTTTTTTTAAAGATATCCGTCGTTATTTGATAAATAAATCGAGGGAAAGACTCTACGTATATCTCAGATTATTTTTGTAGGAAATGAAACAATTCCACGTGAGTACAAAAACATATACTCATACAACACTCATATAACACTCTTATAGCACCCATACAACAATCATACGACACTCATATAACACTCTTATAGCATCCATATAACAATCATACAACACTCATATAACACTCTTATAACACTCTTATAGCACCCATACAACACTTATATAATACTCTTATAACAGTCTTATAGCACCTATACAACAATCATACAACACTCATACAACACTCTTATAGCACCCATACAACACTCATAGAACACCCATACAACACCTATACAACACTCATATAACACTCATAAATCACTCTTATAGCACCCATACAACAATCCTACAACAATCATACAATACTCATATAACACTCTTATAGCACCCATACAACACTTATATAATACTCTTATAACGCCCATACAACACTCATATAACACTCTTATAGCACCCATACAACACTCATGTAACAATCGTATAACACATTTTGTAAGCATACAACCTTTGCGCATGCATCAAAACCGTGACCTGATGTATTGTGCACACTAACGGACGTCTATTAGTGACACATGTTCTTTTATCATGTTACATTTAGTTCACTATAATGTTACCCCTCACGCTTTTAATTTTACTTATGATAATTATAAAAATGTTTGTATGAAATGATGAATTATTGTTTCACTTTTATGTGAATTTTAGTTATTTTTTTTATATATTTTTTTTATTTTATACTTTTTTATTTTGAAGGAATTAAACTCACTACTGCACATCGTGACATTAGTTCGTTAGTTTGGCAAGTCTAAAATTAGAAAAGGACCGAAATTAAGTTCCAAGATTTGAGGACACACACGACCAGCCAGTGGCGTACCTGGGGGGGGGGGCGGTGGGTGCGGTCCGCACCGGGCGGCACTTTTTATTACTTTTTAGGGGAGCGGCAAAAATGTATAGATTAAATTGAAATACCTAAATGAGAGGGCGGCAAAATCGTCTTCCGCCCTGGGCGGCCCATATCCACGCTACGCCGCTGCGACCAGCCCAGCCCGTCACACACAGAAAGTGAAACTAATTAAAAGCTCATTAAAACTAACACAACGGTGGTCTACTCAGTATAAATCATAACGCAAATTAAAACTCAATATAAGTTTTGATTGACAGCAGGCAAAGGCGGAGACTTCAGTCGGTTGGGACCTATGGCACAGAATAGAAATGACTAAACACTTAAAGTAAAGAAAACATAAAGGAGGACGAGAGTTGTGGATAAAAATTTGGGTTTTTGTGAGGGCACCTTTTAATTTGGAGCACCAGATACCCGCCCCGGGCGTTAACCCTTAAATCCGCCTCTGGCAGCAGAGTAAATGTTCTAAAATTAATTGTCATAATTATATTTCTACTCAGGCCTACTTCCGTGATCATCTCGATATTATTGGACAGTGGACTGTAAACATCATTCAGACTTATACAAACTAAGTTGTGGCGCGTGACACGACGATATTCGTAGCTCGACACAAAACTACAGTTTTTGCCTAGGACCTTTGATATCTGTAGATGACCAGAAGAAGACATCTTTAGCTGACCACAAGAAGACATATGTAGCTGACCACAAGTAGAATCTTTAGCTGACCACAAGAAGAAATCTGTAGCTAACCGCAAGAAGACTGCTAAATCAATGGGATTCACAAAAAAACAAACATTTATTATTGGATGGCTTATGATCATATCTGTAACGTTCTCATTAATACGTAAGTAATTTTACTGTGATTTATTGTATTTGCAGTAAAGTCAATAACAATGGGATTTACCGAAACGGCAGTTTGTTAAGTTCAATAGGCAATATCAAGAGTCAGTTTAACAATGACGTGTAGCTAACATTGGAGTGTAGTCGAAGGGATGTAGCTAACAATGGGATGTAGCTTACAGTAGGGTGTAGCTAACAATGGAATGTAGCTAACAATGGAATGTAGCTAACAATGTGGAGTAGCTAATAATGGGTTGTGGCTAACGGTGGGGTGTAGCTAACAATAGAATGTAGCTAACAATGGAATGTAGCTAACAATGTGGTGTAGCTAATAATGGGTTGTGGCTAACGGTGGGGTGTAGCTCACAATGGGATGTAGCTAACAATGGTATTTAGCTAACAATGGGATGTAGCTAATAATGGGATGTAGCTAACAATGGGATGTAGCTAATAATGGGATGTAGCTATCAATGGGATGTAGCTAACAATGGGATGTAGCTAATAATGGGATTTAGCTAACAATGGGATGTAGCTAATAAAGGGATTTAGCTAACAATGGGGTGTAGTTAACAATGGGATGTAGCTAACAATGGGATGTAGCTAATAATGGGATTTAGCTAACAATCGGATGTAGCTAATAATGGGATTTAGCTAACAATGAGATGTAGCTATCAATGGGATGTAGCTAACAATGGGGTGTAGTTAACAATGGGATGTAGCTAACAATGGGATGTAGCTAACAATGGGATGTAGCTAACGATGGGGTGTAGCTAACAATGGGATGTAGCTAACAATGGGATGTAGCTAACAATGGGGTGTAGTTAACAATGGGATGTAGCTAGCAATGGGATATAGCTAACAATGGGATGTAGCTAACAATGGGATATAGCTAACAATGGGGTGTAGTTAACAATAGGGTGTAGCTAACAATGGGATTTAGCTAACAATGGGATGTAGCTAACAATGGGATGTAGCTAACAATGGAATGTAGCTAACAATGGGATGTAGCTAACAATGGGGTGTAGCTAAGAATGGGGTGTAGCTAACAATGGGGTGTAGTTAACAATGGGATGTAGCTAACAATGGGGTGTAGCTAACAATGGGATGTAGCTAACAATGGTGTTTAGCTAACAATGGGATGTAGCTAACAATGGGATTTAGCTAACAATGGGATGTAGCTAACAATGGGGTGTAGTTAACAATGGGATGTAGCTAACAATGGTATTTAGCTAACAATGGGATGTAGCTAATAATGGGATGTAGTTAACAATGGGGTGTAGCTAACAATGGGGTGTAGTTAAAAATGGGATGTAGCTAACAATGGTATTTAGCTTACAATGGGATGTAGCTAATAATGGGATGTAGCTAACAATGGGATGTAGCTAATAATGGGATGTAGCTAACAATGGGATGTAGCTAACAATGGGAAGTAGTTAACAATGGGGTGTAGCTAACAATGGGATATAGCTAACAATGGGATGTAGCTATCAATGGGATGTAGCTAACAATGGGATGTAGTTAACAATGGGGTGTAGCTAACAATGGGATGTAGCTAACAATGGGATGTAGCTAACAATGGGATGTAGCTAACAATGGGGTGTAGCTAACAATGGGATGTAGCTAACAATGGGATGTAGTTAACAATGGGGTGTAGCTAACAATGGTATTTAGCTAACAATGGGATGTAGCTAACAATGGGATGTAGCTAACAATGGGATGTAGCTAACAATGGGATTTAGCTAACAATGGGATGTAGCTAACAATGGGATGTAGCTAACAATGGTATTTAGCTAACAATGGTATGTAGCTAACAATGAGGTGTAGTTAACAATGGGGTGTAGCTAACAATGGTATTTAGCTAACAATGGGATGTAGCTAATAATGGGATGTAGCTAACAATGGGATGTAGCTAATAATGGGATGTAGCTAACAATGGGATGTAGCTAACAATGGGATGTAGTTAACAATGGGGTGTAGCTAACAATGGGATGTAGCTAACAATGGGATGTAGCTAACAATGGGATGTAGCTAACAATGGGGTGTAGCTAACAATGGGATGTAGCTAACAATGGGATGTAGTTAACAATGGGGTGTAGCTAACGATGGGATGTAGCTAACAATGGGATGTAGCTAACAATGGTATTTAGCTAACAATGGGATGTAGCTAATAATGGGATGTAGCTAACAATGGGATGTAGCTAATAATGGGATGTAGCTATCAATGGGATGTAGCTAACAATGGGATGTAGTTAACAATGGGATGTAGCTAACAATGGGATGTAGCTAACAATGGGGTGTAGCTAACAATGGGATGTAGCTAACAATGGGATGTAATTAACAATGGGGTGTAGCTAACAATGGTATTTAGCTAACAATGGTATTTAGCTAACAATGGTATGTAGCTAACAATGGGGTGTAGTTAACAATGGGATGTAGCTAACAATGGGATTTAGCTAACAATGGGATGTAGCTAACAATGGGATGTAGCTAACAATGGGATGTAGCTAACGGTGGGATGTAGCTAACAATGGGATGTAGCTAATAATGGGATGTAGCTAACGGTGGGGTGTAGCTCACAATGGGATGTAGCTAACACTGGGATGTAGCTAACAATGGGATGTAGCTAATAATGGGTTGTGGCTAACGGTGAGGTGTAGCTCACAATGGGATATAGCTAACAATGGTATTTAGCTAACAATGGGATGTAGCTAATAATGGGGTGTAGCTAATAATGGTTTGTGGCTAACGGTGGGGTGTAGCTGCAATGAGATGTAGCTAACAATGGGATGTAGCTAACAAAGGGTTTGCAAGCTATTTTTTGTTTTAAAAAGGGTTATGTTTTTTTAGTATTTATTCTGTTAAAAGATTGATTCTTTTATTGATTGATTCTTTTATTGATTGATTCTTTTATTGATTGATTCTTTTATTGATTGATTCTTTTATTGATTGATTCTTTTGAAATGACGGAAAGTAAACATTAGATGTTGGTCATGCATTATTACATTTATTTCCTGACAAAATACAAAGGTGGACTCACAAAAGATAGACGGCAGACGAAAATTCATTGTTTTTAATATTGTAAAAATATTTTAAACAGTCTCAGCCATAGTTACTTTGACGGGATTTCGGGATACAAACGTAATGATATAATAATATAACAACAACAACAACAACAACATGGTTTAATTGACTGAGAGCCGGAGTAAACTGGGTGGCATGCAGGAACTATTGGTATAGATCAGTGGTTCCCAAACTTTTTTGACCCACGGACTCCTTTTATAGTCAAAACTTGCCCACGGACCCCCAAGGGAAAAAGCTACATAAATTCATGGTTTGAACATTAAAAATTAAAAAAAAAAACATTTTGTTGAAAAAGTATTTATTGAAATTATAATTTTCGTTTAAAATAAAAATACAATAGCGTGGATGAACTTGATGAGATGAATCTGAAAACATTATCCTCTTTCCAAGTTTTGTTTGCACAGAAAAAGTTTTGCCACCAACGCAGCCATTACGTTATAAGTTGTAATTCAATTTAATTTGTCACCTTGCAGGTTCAAATTAGTTTCGTTAAATTTGTCAAATGAATCACTCATAAAGGATATGTTAAATTGTGTCGCAAATCATTGTCTTTGCATTCCAGGAATTCCAACACTAAATCAAAGAGCGCAAATAATCGATTTAAACATGCACCTTTAGATAATCAACGTACTACTGTGTGAAGTAGTAAACGATTATAGTCTTCGTCATTTTTCAATCAAAGTTGAGAAAACAATATCTTATTTTAGATATTCCTTCTGATTTTATTAACTGCTTTAATAACATAATCTAGTGATCTATGCAAAAGTTCACTAAGATTTTTTGCGACCAAATGATGTCAATGAATGACACAATGCACCAAAAATACATTTGGTACAGCTTGTTTTAAGTATGACAGACAGCCTCGGTGTCTTCCTACCTTTGCCGGAGCACAGCCATTAGCAACAGAAATGGTATTAGTCAAGGGTAAAGCTTTTACATTGATCAACTCTTTTTAATTCAGTAAATAACAGTTCATCGTTTGTTTTCAAACATTTAGCAAGAACAATTCTTGACAAAATGTTTCTTCTTTTGCAAATCTTACATAAGCTAAAAGTAAAGCTTCGTTTCCTGGTATAGTGGACTCGTCAAGCTGTATAGAAAATTCAGAAGTTTTTAAGTAATAACATAAATAATTTTATACGGACTGAACCGATTCGTCAATCCTTCTTTGTACTATGTTATTACTTTGTGGAATTATTTTATAATGTCCAAAGTATATGGTATACGCGTGTTTTCGGCCATCTGTCTCACACCGCGCCATAAATAATATTAATTTAATTAGTGTGCGTTACTAGTTTATTTATTGTTTTTTTAATTTTAATTTCCATGATAATAAAAATAGATCATAATTTTACTATTTTACATTCAACTTTTCGCGGACCCCCTAAAGTTGTTCAGGGACCCCCAAATGAAATTTTATTTTCCACAGACCCCCTGAATGATGCCAGGGACCCCTGGGGGTCCGTAGGGACCACTTTGAGAACCACTGGTATAGATAGACGATGCAGTCGATGAGTATCAGTTAACTGAAAATGGATTTCCCCGACATTTTTGTGTTAATGTGTAACAGGGGTTAAACTTTTAAACAGGAAAAAAGCAAACAAAAATGATGGCATATTTTTTAGTCATCATTACACTTTTAATATATAACAGTCGCTTGCGGTATAATTTATTTCTAATTGGTAAACCTATGTATGGTGTCTGGACCCTGATAGGTGTAAGAAATGTACTAGGATAATGTGTCTGGACACTGATAGTTGACAGAAATATACAAGGATAATGTGTCTGGACACTGATAGTTGCCAGAAATATACCAGGATAATGTGTCTGGACACTGATAGTTGCCAGAAATATACAAGGATAATGTGTCTGGACACTGATATTTGCCAGAAATATACAAGGATAATGTGTCTGGACACTGATAGTTGCCAGAAATATACTAGGATAATGTGTCTGGACACTGATAGTTGCCAGAAATATACCAGGATAATGTGTCTGGACGTTGACAGTTGTGAGAACTAAATTGAATAATAGAAGCCACAACAAATGTGTGTTTCAGTTATTGTTTTATTTTGTCATAAAAATTTTAAACCTACGAGCATTGATTAAAAGAGAACACAAAAAGCTACAACGAAATAGCAAAAAACAACACGACTTGTGTTATAGAGTATTTAATCTCATTGGTTTGTAGTTTCATATACATTAATGAAAGCAGATATGTAATCAAAAGTTAACATATTATTAATGTATTAAATGTTAGATATACAGCTATGCCTCAGTTTTCATTGAAAATTTACATTTACAAAAAATCGACAAAACCGTTGCAATTTCTATTAAAACCAGTGTGAATTCAATTAACGATCTATAAAGATTTCGCTTTCGATTCTTCAAAACGCACCATTACCCCCCCCCCCCCCCAAAACGAAAAATAAAATACCAAATAAAAAACACTCACATAAAAAATACAGCGTGTTATATTAAAAACATCAGTCAAATAAATATCAAAGACTAATGTCAAGAAAAAAAACATTTCAAAGAAAATTTTACCATCTGATAACTTTTTTTTTTGTCTTTAACTTTTAGAATTCCTAAACATCATATCACCTGAGTCTGAATGGTTCAAATTTAAACTGCTTTGGGGTAAAGACAGATCATACTTGAACTTAACTATAACAAATCCGGACAAGTCACGTACGAACACTGTACCTACATCCATCAGTAGATCCCTACATAGTTCAAGTGAGCCGGCCCTGAACGCCCCGGCGCCCTCGTCGAGATCCACCACCTCACCGGCAGCCAAGTACGTCATTACATATGAGGAGTACGGCCAGTTGGGGAACGCCATGTTCCAGTACGCCGGAACACTGGGAGTGGCCTTCATGAACGACAGAATCCCATTGGTCAATCCCAGAACACAGCTGAGCAGCGCTTTTAAAATAAGTCACTTGATGGACCAAGGCATCTACAAGGACTGGAATGTGGTTTCTGAATCCAGTTACGCAAGATATGATTCCAAGTTTGAGCATTTACCCGTTGGAAATATACGCCTTCAGGCGTACTTCCAGTCCTACAAATATTTTGAGAAGTGTGCCGTGCAAGTCAGAAAAGAGTTCACGTTCCTGGACCACATTCAGGCGGCAGCCAGGGCCATTTTGGAAACCGTTACAAAGAATTTCCGGGATCGCAAGCTGATTGGTGTTCACGTGCGAAGGGGAGATAAACTCCTCTTTAACGACAGAAGTCAGGGCGATCAAGTGGCATCCGATACATACTTCCGGAAAGCTTTCAAATGGATGAGGGAGCATCATGGGAACGTTTTATTTTTAGTGACGTCTGATGACGTCGATTGGTGCAAAAGTACGTTCCAGAATGAATTTGACGTCATTCTACTTCCCTATGCACCACGGGAGGTAAGTATCAGCATAATAAGTTTGCACATATAACCTTTTGTCGCCTATTAGCGTTGCGTTGAGAGGAATAATCTGAGCCTTTTTATTTGATTATATGTACGCTGGATTTAAAACAACAACAACATTGTAGTTTAAAATATCGGTTAATTCATTGACTGTTGGTGGAGGCAGTCGATAAAATAAAGTGGTCCCTGTGTATTTCAGTAACTTTAATTGGATCCCACTATGTCTGATATAGGTAGGCTATGGGTTTAATTGGATCCCACTATGTCTGATATAGGTAGGCTATGGGGAATCCTCAGTCGATGCCTTAATACTATGTATGATTGTTGAGTAATATTGACTTTTGTTGGCATTGTGCATGATTGTTGAGTAATATTTTGACTTTTGTTGGCATTGTGCATGATTGTTGAGTAATATTGACTTTTGTTGGCATTGTGCATGATTGTTGAGTAATATTGACTTTTGTTGGCACTGTGCATGATTGTTGAGTAATACTGACTTTTGTTGGCATTGTGCATGATTGTTGAGTACTATTGACTTTTGTTGATACTACGGATGATTATTGAGCACTATTGACTTTTGTTGGCACTATGAATGATTATTGCACAAGAGTGACTTTTATTGGCATTATGTATTATTGTTGAGTACTATTGACTTTTGTTGACACTACGGATGATTGTTGCGCAATAGTGATTTTTGTTGGCACTATGGATGATTGGTACGCACAATATACTTTTGTTGGTACTATGAAAAATTGTTTCGCAATATTAACTTTTGTTGGAACTATGTATGATTGTTTCACACTATTAACTTTTGTTGGAACTATGGGTGATTTTGCGCACTATTGACTTTTGTTGGCACTATGGATGATTTTTTCACACTATTAACTTTTGTTGGCACTATGGATGATTTTGCGCACTATTGACTTTTGTTGGCACTATGGATGATTGTTTCACACTATTAACTTTTGTTGGAACTATGGGTGATTTTGCGCACTATTGACTTTTGTTGGCACTATGGATGATTGTTTCACACTATTAACTTTTGTTGGCACTATGGATGATTTTGCGCACTATTAACTTTTGTTGGCACTATGGATGATTGTTTCACGCTATTAACTTTTGTTGGCACTATGGATGATTTTGCGCTCTATTGACTTTTGTTGGCACTATGGATGATTGTTTCACGCTATTAACTTTTGTTGGCACTATGGATGATTTTGCGCACTATTGACTTTTGTTGGCACTATGGATAATTGTTTCACACTATTAACTTTTGTTGGAACTATGGATGATTTTGCGCACTATTGACTTTTGTTGGCACTATGGATGATTGTTGCACAATAATAACTTTTGTTGGCACTATGGATGATTGTTGCACAATAATAACTTTTGTTGGCACTATGGATGATTGTTTCACACAATTAACTTTTGTTGGCACTATGGATGATTGTTTCACACTATTAACTTTTGTTGGAACTATGGATGATTTTTGCGCAATAGTGACTTTTGTTGGAACTATGAATGAATGTTTCACACTATTGACTTTTGTTGGCACTATGAATGATTGTTGCGCAGTATTGATTTTTGTTGGCACTACAGATGATTGTTGAGTACTATTGTATGTTGGCACTATATATGGTTGTTGTGGATGTAATCAGCATGTCTATAATATGACAGCTCACATCCGACAGCTGTAATGTGAAGAATAAAGAGACTAGCACTAGACTTTCTCATGTGTTTGATCAGTTGGTACACATACTAGACATGAGAAGTGTAGTGATGGTACACATACTAGACATGAGAAGTGTTGTGATGGTACACATGCTAGACATGAGAAGTGTTGTGATGGTACACATACTAGACATGAGAAGTGTTGTGATGGTACACATACTAGACATGAGAAGTGTTGTGATGGTACACATACTAGACATGAGAAGTGTTTTGATGGTACACATACTAGACATGAGAAGTGTTGTGTTTCAAACAAGTAGGTCTAATTACTCTCTACCAGTTATGTTGTGATGGTACACATACTAGACATGAGAAGTGTTGTGTTTCAAACAAGTAGGTCTAATTGCTCTCTACCAGTTATGTTGTGATGGTACACATACTAGACATGAGAAGTGTTGTGTTTCAAACAAGTAGGTCTAATTGCTCTCTACCAGTTATGTGTTGATGGTACACATACTAGACATGAGAAGTGATGTGTTTCAAACAAGTAGGTCTAATTGCTCTCTACCAGTTATGTTGTGATGGTACACATACTAGACATGAGAAGTGTTGTGTTTCAAACAAGTAGGTCTAATTGCTCTCTACCAGGTATGTTGTGATGGTACACATACTAGACATGAGAAGTGTTGTGTTTAAAACAAGTAGCTCTCTACCAGTTATGTTGTGATGGTACACGAACTAGACATGAGAAGTGTTGTGTTTAAAACAAGTAGCTCTCTACCAGTTATCTCTTTGTTTTCAAACAAGTAGGTCTAATTGCTCTCTACCAGTTATCTCTTTGTTTAAAATGTGAATAAAAAGACCTATCAATGTTCCCCATTTTGTCTCCAGTCCTTACAATGTGTATATAAAATGTTACATTCCTTTACACATATTCCTCGAGAGAAGGAAGTCAGACATAGAGTGTACACAGCAAGCACATTAAACTAAAGCCCAGGAATATCTTTTAACCATATTTTGTTTACCAAACAGTTATTAACTTAGAACGTTAATTTTTACGTAGATAGTACTATAAGGTCTAGGCTATACCTATAGAATTCAAGAGACAGTGTGTAGCTTCGATAAGTTAACACTAATATTTTTTGTTACCTTGTCCAGGTACTTATGTATGACAGTTACGAATCTGTTGTTGTTTACTTTGTTCAATTTCACCTGTGTATTCGACAGCTACTAATTTATTGCTGTTGTTTTGTCCAGGTTCATATGTGCATTTTGAGCCAGTGTCATCACGTCATCATGTCTGTCGGTACGTTTGGCTGGTGGGCGGGCTGGCTAGGCGGAGGTGACGTCATCTATTACAAGAACCAAGTCCTGGACGGTTCCCCCAGGTCTCACCTATTCAACATATCCGATTTTGCGCCCCCGTCCTGGATCGGTATTGGTGACTGAGATCAAGTGGAAATAATATTAGTCTTTCACACATATTTCATCACGGATCAATAGACTAACAAATATACAATGCTCGTGATCCAAGATTAATCCTGACATCAGCTTTCAGTCTTATCCGACATTTTTACAATGATATCTAGTCTGGGTCGGTTTAGTCAAGAATTTCATGACAATACTTGGAGATTATCGAGCAATAGGGTTCATAATAATACTCCGTCATTAAACATTCCTACTGCAGAAATACTGACATTGCCATTAACTTCACAGCACACCCCGTCATGATTGATCCTGCCATTAACTTCACTGCAATAATTCGTCATGATTGATCCTGCCAATTAACTTCACTGCAATAATTCGTCATGATTGATCCTGCCATTAACTTCACAGCAATACTGCGTCATGATTGATCCTGCCATTAACTTCACAGCACACCCCGTCATGATTGATCCTGCCATTAACTTCACAGCAATACTGCGTCATGATTGATCCTGCCATTACTTTCACAGCAATACTGCGTCATGATTGATCCTGCCATTAATTTCACAGCAATACTGCGTCATGATTGATCCTGCCATTAATTTCACAGCAATACTGCGTCATGATTGATCCTGCCATTACTTTCACAGCAATACTGCGTCATGATTGATCCTGCCATCAAATTCATTACTAAAAATGAGTTATAATTGATTCTACCACAAACTTCCAAATTCATCGTCATGTTTGTTACACACTGCAATACTACACACTGCCACACTAATTGCTGCTACACATTTATATAATTCTTAGTTCGTTGTCCCAACATTTCGATCAATTAAAAAAAATTGTGTGTAAAATTATTTAATTGCATTACATTTAATTTCAGACGTATGTAATTGTGTTCACGGTCTTTTATTGCATGTTTCTGTTTTGTTGTGTGTGGAGTCCCTGAAGGATGAGATGAAATCTCTTAGATCTTATAAACCACTAATGGGACGGTTTGTATGGTGCCCTTCTTTCATCCCCACCATAGCCGATTGTGCAATGGCCATGGAGGCACCACGGGAGATATACCGGAGATCGGACTAGGTACCTTCAGGTCGTGAGTCGAGCGCTCTACCACACGACCAACCGTCCCCAATAACTGGGTCACTTGTAGAAATATTCAAAAAGTATTGTTTTTAATGTTTTGTGTGCCTGACGAGAAACTAATGTATTCAACATAATGATATTGCTAAAAAAAAGTTTCTGCGTATTGAAATATCTTGATAGTGAAGTCTCTAATACTTTTGTACTGTAAATAAAAGTACGTATTTTACTGTTTACAAAATAGGTCATTAGCCAACCAGTGACACACATCTATAACAGCCACACATCAGTGGGCTATTTCACGTTCTGCTACATTCTTTTTTTGCTTCCTGTTTTGGACTTGTCTAAATATAGCATTAGCCGGGAAATTATGATTCTCCATGATACAGATACAGAATGTTTGACGTAAGGTCAAACTTTACGACTTATACAGACCTAGCAAGCCTGCTTGTAAATAAAACATTATTCTGTGACTTTTATTGTCGGGTTCTACTAGTCCTTTATTTTACAACCTTAAAAAAGCCATCCACGGGATATGGCAATTTTTATAGAAAGAATACAAGCAATGATACACGTACAAACAGATAAACAAGTTTGGGTAAAACTGCTAACTCTTGTGCTGAAAAAAAAGTGTAAAACTTATGACTTGATTGTTTCCCTTAGTCAGAAAATAATGCAATACAACTCTTGAAACTACATGTATTTTAATTTTAGTATTTGCATTAAATTACAATATTGTCAGTGGTAGATGATTTAAAAAAAATAGTTTCCTGTGATGCCGAGACTACATATTGATCCCCGACATTGATTTCTATAAATAAGTAAACAATATATTTTGATCATCTATTGGCATCTGAGGTGACGTAGATGGGGGCGAGGTGAAGGTAGTCTTCCTTAGGAGGCATAAATGATATTTACACCAATGGGCACCTGTAAATAAATTCATTGTGTCTTTTGATCAGCGTGAAATAAACTTGAAACAATTTATTTACGTGTATATGAAATCTGGTCGTCAGTATCAACAAATTATATCGGGTCGTCCAAATCATCAAATGAAATCTGGTCGTCAAAATGAACAAATGAAATCTGGTCGTCAAAATCATCAAATGAAATCTGGTCGTCAAAATCATCAAATGAAATCTGGTCGTCAAAATCAACAAATGAAATCTGGTCGTCAAAATCATCAAATGAAATCTGGTCGTCAAAATCATCAAATGAAATCTTGTCGTCAAAATCATCAAATGAAATCTGGTCGTCAAAATCAACAAATGAAATCTGGTCGTCAAAATCAACAAATGAAATCTGGTCGTCAAAATCAACAAATGAAATCTGGTCGTCAAAATTATCAAATGAAATCTGGTCGTCAAAATCATCAAATGAAATCTGGTCGTCAAAATCATCAAATGAAATCTGGTCGTCAAAATCAACAAATGAAATCTGGTCGTCAAAATCATCAAATGAAATCTGGTCGTCAAAATCATCAAATGAAATCTGGTCGTCAAAATCATCAAATGAAATCTGGTCGTCAAAATCATCAAATGAAATCTGGTCGTCAAAATCAACAAATTAAATCTGGTCGTCAAAATCAACAAATGAAATCTGGTTGTCAAAATCAACAAATGAAATCTGGTCGTCAAAATCAACAAATGAAATCTGGTCGTCAAAATCATCAAATGAAATCTGGTCGTCAAAATCAACAAATGAAATCTGGTCGTCAAAATCAACAAATGAAATCTGGTCGTCAAAATCAACAAATGAAATCTGGTCGTCAAAATCAACAAATGAAATCTGGTCGTCAAAATCATCAAATGAAATCTGGTCGTCAAAATCAACAAATGAAATCTGGTCGTCAAAATCAACAAATTAAATCTGGTCGTCAAAATCATCAAATGAAATCTGGTCGTCAAAATCATCAAATAAAATCTGGTCGTCAAAATCATCAAATGAAATCTATCTGGTCGTCAAAATCAACAAATGAAATCTGGTCGTCAAAATCATCAAATGAAATCTGGTCGTCAAAATCATCAAATGAAATCTGGTCGTCAAAATCATCAAATGAAATCTGGTCGTTAAAATCAACAAATGAAATCTGGTCGTCAAAATCAACAAATGAAATCTGGTCGTCAAAATCATCCAATGAAATCTGGTCGTCAAAATCAACAAATGAAATCTGGTCGTCAAAATTAACAAATGAAATCTGGTCGTCAAAATCATCAAATGAAATCTGGTCGTCAACATCATCAAATGAAATCTGGTCGTCAAAATCATCAAATGAAATCTGGTCGTCAAAATCAACAAATGAAATCTGGTCGTCAAAATCATCAAATGAAATCTGGTCGTCAAAATCAACAAATGAAATCTGGTCGTCAAAATCATCAAATGAAATCTGGTCGTCAAAATCAACAAAATGAAATCTGGTCGTCAAAATCATCAAATGAAATCTGGTCGTCAAAATCATCAAATGAAACCTGGTCGTCAAAATCATCAAATGAAATCTGGTCGTCAAAATCATCAAATGAAATCTGGTCGTCAAAATCATCAAATGAAATCTGGTCGTCAAAATCATCAAATGAAATCTGGTCGTCCAAATCATCAAATGAAATCTGGTCGTCAAAATCATCAAATGAAATCTGGTCGTCAAAATCATCAAATGAAATCTGGTCGTCAAAATCATCAAATGAAATCTGGTCGTCAAAATCATCAAATGAAATCTGGTCGTCAAAATCAACAAATTAAATCTGGTCGTCAAAATCAACAAATGAAATCTGGTTGTCAAAATCATCAAATGAAATCTGGTCGTCAAAATCATCAAATGAAATCTGGTCGTCCAAATCAACAAATGAAATCTGGTCGTCAAAATCAACAAATTAAATCTGGTCGTCAAAATCATCAAATGAAATCTGGTCGTCAAAATCATCAAATGAAATCTGGTCGTCAAAATCATCAAATGAAATCTGGTCGTCAAAATCAACAAATGAAATCTGGTCGTCAAAATCAACAAATGAAATCTGGTCGTCAAAATCATCAAATGAAATCTGGTCGTCAAAATCATCAAATGAAATCTGGTCGTCAAAATCAACAAATGAAATCTGGTCGTCAAAATCAACAAATTATATCGGGTCGTCAAAATCATCAAATGAAATCTGGTCGTCCAAATCATCAAATGAAATCTGGTCGTCAAAATCAACAAATGAAATCTGGTCGTCAAAATCATCAAATGAAATCTGGTCGTCAAAATCATCAAATGAAATCTGGTCGTCAAAATCAACAAATGAAATCTGGTCGTCAAAATCATCAAATGAAATCTGGTCGTCAAAATCATCAAATGAAATCTTGTCGTCAAAATCATCAAATGAAATCTGGTCGTCAAAATCATCAAATGAAATCTGGTCGTCAAAATCATCAAATGAAATCTGGTCGTCAAAATCATCAAATGAAATCTGGTCGTCAAAATCATCAAATGAAATCTGGTCGTCAAAATCAACAAATTAAATCTGGTCGTCAAAATCAACAAATGAAATCTGGTTGTCAAAATCAACAAATGAAATCTGGTCGTCAAAATCAACAAATGAAATCTGGTCGTCAAAATCAACAAATGAAATCTGGTCGTCAAAATCAACAAATTAAATCTGGTCGTCAAAATCATCAAATGAAATCTGGTCGTCAAAATCATCAAATAAAATCTGGTCGTCAAAATCATCAAATGAAATCTATCTGGTCGTCAAAATCAACAAATGAAATCTGGTCGTCAAAATCATCAAATGAAATCTGGTCGTCAAAATCATCAAATGAAATCTGGTCGTCAAAATCATCAAATGAAATCTGGTCGTTAAAATCAACAAATGAAATCTGGTCGTCAAAATCAACAAATGAAATCTGGTCGTCAAAATCATCCAATGAAATCTGGTCGTCAAAATCAACAAATGAAATCTGGTCGTCAAAATCAACAAATGAAATCTGGTCGTCAAAATCAACAAATGAAATCTGGTCGTCAAAATCATCAAATGAAATCTTGTCGTCAAAATCATCAAATGAAATCTGGTCGTCCAAATCATCAAATGAAATCTGGTCGTCAAAATCATCAAATTAAATCTGGTCGTCAAAATCATCAAATGAAATCTGGTCGTCAAAATCATCAAATGAAATCTGGTCGTCAAAATCAACAAATGAAATCTGGTCGTCAAAATCATCAAATGAAATCTGGTCGTCAAAATCATCAAAAGAAATCTGGTCGTCAAAATCATCAAATGAAATCTGGTCGTCAAAATCATCAAATGAAATCTGGTCGTCAAAATCATCAAATGAAATCTGGTCGTCAAAATCATCAAATGAAATCAGGTCGTCAAAATCATCAAATGAAATCTGGTCGTCAAAATTATCAAATGAAATCTGGTCGTCAAAATCATCAAATGAAATCTGGTCGTCAAAATCATCAAATGAAATCTGGTCGTTAAAATCATTAAATGAAATCTGGTCGTCCAAATCATCAAATGAAATCTGGTCGTCAAAATCAACAAATGAAATCTGGTCGTCAAAATCAACAAATGACATCTGGTCGTCAAAATCATCAAATGAAATCTGGTCGTCAAAATCATCAAATGAAATCTGGTCGTCAAAATCATCAAATGAAATCTGGTCGTCAAAATCAACAAATGAAATCTGGTCGTCAAAATCATCAAATGAAATCTGGTCGTCAAAATCATCAAATGAAATCTGGTCGTCAAAATCATCAAATGAAATCTGGTCGTCAAAATCAACAAATGAAATCTGGTCGTCAAAATCATCAAATGAAATCTGGTCGTCAAAATCAACAAATGAAATCTGGTCGTCAAAATCATCAAATGAAATCTGGTTGTCCAAATCATCAAATGAAATCTGGTCGTCAAAATCATCAAATGAAATCTGGTCGTCAAAATCATCAAATGAAATCTGGTCGTCAAAATCATCAAATGAAATCTGGTCGTCAAAATCATCAAATGAAATCTGGTCGTCAAAATCAACAAATTAAATCTGGTCGTCAAAATCAACAAATGAAATCTGGTTGTCAAAATCATCAAATGAAATCTGGTCGTCAAAATCATCAAATGAAATCTGGTCGTCAAAATTAACAAATGAAATCTGGTCGTCAAAATCATCAAATGAAATCTGGTCGTCAAAATCATCAAATGAAATCTGGTCGTCAAAATCATCAAATGAAATCTGGTCGTCAAAATCATCAAATGAAATCTGGTCGTCAAAATCATCAAATGAAATCTGGTCGTCAAAATCATCAAATGAAATCTGGTCGTCAAAATCATCAAATGAAATCTGGTCGTCAAAATCATCAAATGAAATCTGTCGTCAAAATCATCAAATGAAATCTGGTCGTGAAATCTGGTCGTCAAAATCATCAAATGAAATCTGGTCGTCAAAATCATCAAATGAAATCTGGTCGTCAAAATCAACAAATGAAATCTGGTCGTCAAAATCAACAAATGAAATCTGGTCGTCAAAATCATCAAATGAAATCTGGTCGTCAAAATCATCAAATGAAATCTGGTCGTCAAAATCATCAAATCAACAAATGAAATCTGGTCGTCAAAATCATCAAATGAAATCTGGTCGTCAAAATCATCAAATGAAATCTGGTCGTCAAAATCATCAAATGAAATCTGGTCGTCAAAATCAAAATCAAATGAAATCTGGTCGTCAAAATCAACAAATGAAATCTGGTCGTCAAAATCAACAAATGAAATCTGGTCGTCAAAATCAACAAATGAAATCTGGTCGTCAAAATCATCAAATGAAATCTGGTCGTCAAAATCAACAAATGAAATCTGGTCGTCAAAATCATCAAATGAAATCTGGTCGTCAAAATCATCAAATGAAATCTGGTCGTCAAAATCATCAAATGAAATCTGGTCGTCAAAATCATCAAATGAAATCTGGTCGTCAAAATCATCAAATGAAATCTGGTCGTCAAAATCATCAAATGAAATCTGGTCGTCAAAATCAACAAATGAAATCTGGTCGTCAAAATCATCAAATGAAATCTGGTCGTCAAAATCATCAAATGAAATCTGGTCGTCAAAATCAACAAATGAAATCTGGTCGTCAAAATCATCAAATGAAATCTGGTCGTCAAAATCATCAAATGAAATCTGGTCGTCAAAATCATCAAATGAAATCTGGTCGTCAAAATCATCAAATGAAATCTGGTCGTCAAAATCATCAAATGAAATCTGGTCGTCAAAATCAACAAATGAAATCTGGTCGTCAAAATCATCAAATGAAATCTGGTCGTCAAAATCATCAAATGAAATCTGGTCGTCAAAATCATCAAATGAAATCTGGTCGTCAAAATCATCAAATGAAATCTGGTCGTCAAAATCATCAAATGAAATCTGGTCGTCAAAATCATCAAATGAAATCTGGTCGTCAAAATCATCAAATGAAATCTGGTCGTCAAAATCATCAAATGAAATCTGGTCGTCAAAATCATCAAATGAAATCTGGTCGTCAAAATCATCAAATGAAATCTGGTCGTCAAAATCATCAAATGAAATCTGGTCGTCAAAATCATCAAATGAAATCTGGTCGTCAAAATCAACAAATTAAATCTGGTCGTCAAAATCAACAAATGAAATCTGGTTGTCAAAATCAACAAATGAAATCTGGTCGTCAAAATCAACAAATGAAATCTGGTCGTCAAAATTAACAAATGAAATCTGGTCGTCAAAATCATCAAATGAAATCTGGTTGTCAAAATCATCAAATGAAATCTGGTCGTCAAAATCATCAAATGAAATCTGGTCGTCCAAATCATCAAATGAAATCTGGTCGTCAAAATCATCAAATGAAATCTGGTCGTCAAAATCATCAAATGAAATCTGGTCGTCAAAATCATCAAATGAAATCTGGTCGTCAAAATCATCAAATGAAATCTGGTCGTCAAAATCAACAAATTAAATCTGGTCGTCAAAATCAACAAATGAAATCTGGTTGTCAAAATCAACAAATGAAATCTGGTCGTCAAAATCAACAAATGAAATCTGGTCGTCAAAATCAACAAATGAAATCTGGTCGTCAAAATCAACAAATTAAATCTGGTCGTCAAAATCATCAAATGAAATCTGGTCGTCAAAATCATCAAATAAAATCTGGTCGTCAAAATCATCAAATGAAATCTATCTAGTCGTCAAAATCAACAAATGAAATCTGGTCGTCAAAATCATCAAATGAAATCTGGTCGTCAAAATCATCAAATGAAATCTGGTCGTCAAAATCATCAAATGAAATCTGGTCGTTAAAATCAACAAATGAAATCTGGTCGTCAAAATCAACAAATGAAATCTGGTCGTCAAAATCATCAAATGAAATCTGGTCGTCAAAATCAACAAATGAAATCTGGTCGTCAAAATCAACAAATGAAATCTGGTCGTCAAAATCAACAAATGAAATCTGGTCGTCAAAATCATCAAATGAAATCTTGTCGTCAAAATCATCAAATGAAATCTGGTCGTCCAAATCATCAAATGAAATCTGGTCGTCAAAATCATCAAATTAAATCTGGTCGTCAAAATCATCAAATGAAATCTGGTCGTCAAAATCATCAAATGAAATCTGGTCGTCAAAATCAACAAATGAAATCTGGTCGTCAAAATCATCAAATGAAATCTGGTCGTCAAAATCATCAAATGAAATCTGGTCGTCAAAATCATCAAATGAAATCTGGTCGTCAAAATCATCAAATGAAATCTGGTCGTCAAAATCATCAAATGAAATCTGGTCGTCAAAATCATCAAATGAAATCTGGTCGTCAAAATCATCAAATGAAATCTGGTCGTCAAAATCATCAAATGAAATCTGGTCGTCAAAATCATCAAATGAAATCTGGTCGTCAAAATCATCAAATGAAATCTGGTCGTTAAAATCATTAAATGAAATCTGGTCGTCAAAATCATCAAATGAAATCTGGTCGTCAAAATCAACAAATGAAATCTGGTCGTCAAAATCAACAAATGACATCTGGTCGTCAAAATCATCAAATGAAATCTGGTCGTCAAAATCATCAAATGAAATCTGGTCGTCAAAATCATCAAATGAAATCTGGTCGTCAAAATCAACAAATGAAATCTGGTCGTCAAAATCATCAAATGAAATCTGGTCGTCAAAATCATCAAATGAAATCTGGTCGTCAAAATCATCAAATGAAATCTGGTCGTCAAAATCAACAAATGAAATCTGGTCGTCAAAATCATCAAATGAAATCTGGTCGTCAAAATCAACAAATGAAATCTGGTCGTCAAAATCATCAAATGAAATCTGGTTGTCCAAATCATCAAATGAAATCTGGTCGTCAAAATCATCAAATGAAATCTGGTCGTCAAAATCATCAAATGAAATCTGGTCGTCAAAATCATCAAATGAAATCTGGTCGTCAAAATCATCAAATGAAATCTGGTCGTCAAAATCAACAAATTAAATCTGGTCGTCAAAATCAACAAATGAAATCTGGTTGTCAAAATCAACAAATGAAATCTGGTCGTCAAAATCAACAAATGAAATCTGGTCGTCAAAATTAACAAATGAAATCTGGTCGTCAAAATCATCAAATGAAATCTGGTCGTCAAAATCATCAAATGAAATCTGGTCGTCAAAATCATCAAATGAAATCTGGTCGTCAAAATCATCAAATGAAATCTGGTCGTCAAAATCATCAAATGAAATCTGGTCGTCAAAATCAACAAATGAAATCTGGTCGTCAAAATCGTCAAATGAAATCTGGTCGTCAAAATCATCAAATGAAATCTTGTCGTCAAAATCATCAAATGAAATCTGGTCGTCAAAATCAACAAATGAAATCTGGTCGTCAAAATCAACAAATGAAATCTGGTCGTCAAAATCATCAAATGAAATCTGGTCGTCAAAATCATCAAATGAAATCTGGTCGTCAAAATCATCAAATGAAATCATGTCGTCAAAATCATCAAATGAAATCTGGTCGTCAAAATTATCAAATGAAATCTGGTCGTCAAAATCATCAAATGAAATCTGGTCGTCAAAATCATCAAATGAAATCTGGTCGTCAAAATCAACAAATGAAATCTGGTCGTCAAAATCAACAAATGAAATCTGGTCGTCAAAATCAACAAATGAAATCTGGTCGTCAAAATCAACAAATGACATCTGGTCGTCAAAATCATCAAATGAAATCTGGTCGTCAAAATCATCAAATGAAATCTGGTCGTCAAAATCATCAAATGAAATCTGGTCGTCAAAATCAACAAATGAAATCTGGTCGTCAAAATCAACAAATTAAATCTGGTCGTCAAAATCATCAAATGAAATCTGGTCGTCAAAATCATCAAATGAAATCTGGTCGTCAAAATCAACAAATGAAATCTGGTCGTCAAAATCATCAAATGAAATCTGGTCGTCAAAATCATCAAATGAAATCTGGTCGTCAAAATCATCAAATGAAATCTGGTCGTCAAAATCATCAAATGAAATCTGGTCGTCAAAATCATCAAATGAAATCTGGTCGTCAAAATCATCAAATGAAATCTTGTCGTCAAAATCATCAAATGAAATCTGGTCGTCAAAATCAACAAATGAAATCTGGTCGTCAAAATCAACAAATGAAATCTGGTCGTCAAAATCATCAAATGAAATCTGGTCGTCAAAATCATCAAATGAAATCTGGTCGTCAAAATCATCAAATGAAATCAGGTCGTCAAAATCATCAAATGAAATCTGGTCGTCAAAATTATCAAATGAAATCTGGTCGTCAAAATCATCAAATGAAATCTGGTCGTCAAAATCATCAAATGAAATCTGGTCGTCAAAATCATTAAATGAAATCTGGTCGTCAAAATCAACAAATGAAATCTGGTCGTCAAAATCAACAAATGAAATCTGGTCGTCAAAATCAACAAATGACATCTGGTCGTCAAAATCATCAAATGAAATCTTGTCGTCAAAATCATCAAATGAAATCTGGTCGTCAAAATCATCAAATGAAATCTGGTCGTCAAAATCAACAAATGAAATCTGGTCGTCAAAATCAACAAATTAAATCTGGTCGTCAAAATCATCAAATGAAATCTGGTCGTCAAAATCATCAAATGAAATCTGGTCGTCAAAATCAACAAATGAAATCTGGTCGTCAAAATCATCAAATGAAATCTGGTCGTCAAAATCATCAAATGAAATCTGGTCGTCAAAATCATCAAATGAAATCTGGTCGTCAAAATCATCAAATGAAATCTGGTCGTCAAAATCATCAAATGAAATCTGGTCGTCAAAATCATCAAATGAAATCTGGTCGTCAAAATCATCAAATGAAATCTGGTCGTCAAAATCATCAAATGAAATCTGGTCGTCAAAATCATCAAATGAAATCTGGTCGTCAAAATCAACAAATTAAATCTGGTCGGCAAAATCAACAAATGAAATCTGGTTGTCAAAATCAACAAATGAAATCTGGTCGTCAAAATCAACAAATGAAATCTGGTCGTCAAAATCAACAAATGAAATCTGGTCGTCAAAATCAACAAATGAAATCTGGTCGTCAAAATCAACAAATGAAATCTGGTCGTCAAAATCAACAAATGAAATCTGGTTGTCAAAATCAACAAATGAAATCTGGTCGTCAAAATCATCAATTGAAATCTGATCGTCAAAATTATCAAATTAAATTATCTTATTGAACATATTAGTTGATATTTTTGTAAACAGTTATGTATGTAATATAATGTGTTGTGGGTCTAATGCAGTAGGTGTAATGCTGTGGGTTTCGTACTGTGGGTGCTGTGTTGTTGGTGTTTTACTGTGGATGTTGAGATGTGAGTGTTGTGTTGTATGTGTTAAATATGTTTCAATAAATAAAAAGACGATTTGATCAGATCTTAGTTGTTTTTTTTTTTCTAATTTTTATTTGTAAACAACTGGAACAATGTTGACTTGTACGGTTGATGAGTTTTGTTTTGTAATTTATCCAGTGATTGATTACGTATTTTTAATTTTCACTACTTTGTAAAGTTACTCCGGATAATTTACCGGGAGCACAGAACCAATAACTTTGGGTCACTCTGTCTGACATCAAGGCAAGAGTGCTACCCGAACACATCAACAAATGACTTGGTGTGTGTGTGAACAGGGGTGAAGGAAGGCCCCTAGATTGACTAGCAGCGGCCCTGCTGGCACCATTGAATGAGCGTGGTTTGGTTTGTGACTCTGTGTGCTGAAAGACCAAGAACATCGGAGAGATCTCGTGTAAAGAAGCCGTCCAAGGAAATGCTTACATTCAGAGATTCATCATCATCATGTTTCCTTTTATTTCCTTGTGGAACATAGGGCCTCTGTGAAAGCTCGCCACTTGTCACGATATCTAGCAAGTTTTTTAAGCTCTTCCCAGCTCTTCCCTGATCGCCCGGTCTCATCTAGTATACTGCGTCTCCATGTGCGCTTGGGTCTTCCTCTGTGACGTTTGCCTTGAGGATTCCAGTCTAAGGCCTGCCTGGTTCTGTTGTTTGTATCTTTTCTAAGAGTGTGTCCAATCCATTTCCACTTTCTGTCTAGAATTTGTTGCACAATGGATCTCTGTCCACACTTCTCCCACAATTTGGTGTTCTCTAACGTGTCATACCACTTTACTTTCATTATGTTCCTTAGACATCTGTTGATGAAGGTCTGTAGTCGATTACTTGTTGTCTCTGTTGTTTTCCAAGTTTCAGACCCATAGAGTAGGACAGATTTCACATTGGTGTTAAAGATTCTTAATTTAGTTTTAGAAGAAATGTATATGGATCTCCAGACGGCTTTTAGATTAGCGAATGCTTGGCTTACCAGGTTTATTCTACGTTCTATGTCTTCGTCTGTTCCTCCTGTTATACTGACCACACTCCCTAGGTATACAAAGTTTTCTACCTGTTGTAGACTTTGATTCCCTACTTCTATTGTGCCATCTTGTTGTTGGTTGATTTTCAGAATCTTTGTTTTTTGCTTGTTTATCTTGGGACCAACTCTCTGTCCAATACTATCCAGGGCTGAGACTTTCTCTTGCATGTCTTGTAATTTGTGGGACAGTATGGCCAGGTCGTCTGCGAACTCTAAGTCTTCTAGCCTCTTCACCAGGTTCCACTGGATTCCTTTACCAGAGTCAGCATAAGCCTCTCTGGTTACCCAGTCTAGAACCAGAAGAAACAGAAGTGGTGAAAGGAGGCATCCC
>JAGDYQ010000077.1:1653660-1656160 GCA_021962125.1 Bulinus truncatus | reverse complement strand
GGTGATAAGTATACATTGTCATCTGACAATAGGTGATTAGTATACATTGTCATCTGACAATAGGTGATTAGTATACATTGTCATCTGACAATAGGTGATTAATATACATTGTCATCTCAGAATAGGTGATTAGTATACACTGCCATCTTAGAATAGGTATTTAGTATATATTGTTATCTGATAACACTGGGCAACAGCCAAAAAATCGTCAGGGGTTTTTCAACTGATTTAGACTAATTTTGGTGTTCTGAGTCCGAATATCACATTGATTTTGCCCTGTCAGGTCAACTTCTTGAGATACAGCCATAGGCCTACCTGACAAGCTATACGTATTCTATTATCAAGGGCTTTCAGTTCAATCATATCTCTAAATTAGCTGCATAAAACTTAGCAGCAAAATAATCACAATTATAAAAATAGAGATAATTATATTTTATTTATAATCATCAATCTGGATTTTCACTTGATTATTTAATGCATCAGTTCTTGATTGGGCACAGCCTGCAGTACCCCGACCTTCCATCTGCCCGTCGTCCAGTTGCTCACTGCGAAGATATTCCTGTACCAACGTTCAGAGATCTTCCTGACAGCGACGATGAGGCCACCACTTTAGACGAGGGATGAGATACAGAAGAGGAGTATGAATCACAAGATGGTCCGCAGCCGTTCTCACAATGTGAGCTTAATGAACTGGTTCGGAATCTCAGCTTGTCGAATAATTACTCCGAGTTGTTGGCCTCCAGACTCAAAGAGAAAAATCTACTTGGCAAGGACGCGCGTATCACTTTCTTCCGTAGAAGGCATGATGACTACATGGGCTACTCCTGCCAGGAGGAAGACCTTGTGTACTGCCGAGATGTCGCCGGTCTTCTTGAATATCTCGGCGGTCCTCAATACGATCCGAGAGATTGGCGACTCTTCATTGACAGTTCTTTGAAGTGTGTACATCTCCACAACGGAAGCCAGTTCGCCTCAATCCCTCTTGCGCACTCCACAACTCTAGAAGAGAAATATGAAGCAGTGAAGTATGTGTTCGACAAAATCCAATATGATCAGCACCAATGGATCATCTGCGTCGACTTGAAGATGGTGAACTTTCTACTTGGTCAGCAGTCCGGGTTCACGAAGTACCCATGCTTTATATGTATGTGGGACAGTCGCGACAGAGCCCAGCACTATGTAAAGAAAGAGTGGCCGGCGCGAAACTGACCCGTGGTGGAAGCTTAGGCGAGTCGAGCAGGCGCTAATTGCCCAGTTCCATACTGGGCACTGTCCTATTGGCGCGTACTTTGGGAGGTTGAGGTCCAATGTCGACACCCTTTGCAGACACTGCAGGGAAGTGGAGAAAACCGTGGATCCTTTGCTTTTCGAGTGTCCCGGACTGGCGGACCACAGGGTGGACCAGTCCGGAAGCTTGCTGGCCATTGGGCTCTATGGCAGTCTCCAGATGTTGAGAGACACGGCAAGTCTGATCTCACGGGCTCTAAGAGACTAAGTCTCAGCCCGCAGATTACTGAGAGAGTTCAAAGAGAGAGAGAGAGAGCAGTTAGTACCTGGGGCGAGAAACATCATAAACGAACCTCTTGTTGACCGGGAGAAGATATTGATCCCACCGCTACACATGAAGCTTGGGTTAATGAAACAGTTTACGCGCGCTCTGGACAAGGATGGGATGTGCTTCAACTACATGTCCCGAGCATTTCCTCAACTGACCATTGAGAAGCTGAAGGCCGACATTTTCGACGGCAGCTCATAAAGGACACAGAGTTCCAAAACTCCATGAACACACTTGAGTGCGCCGCCTGGAAATCGTTTGTGCAGGTGAACAACTTCCTGGGGAACAGATGGCAGCAAACCACACCAGACTCATCAGCAGCATGATAGAGGACTTCCAAAAACTCGGGTGTTTGATGAGTATAAAGTTGCACTTCCTGTTCTCACACATGGAGAAGTTTCCTGAAAACCTTGGGGCGATGAGCAGGGAGAAAGGTTCCATCAGGACATCCGCCAAAATAGAGGAAAGGTACCAGGGGAGGTGGAACGCAGTCATGCTGACGGACTACTGCTAAGCTAACAATTTGATGCAGACTTCTTTCATTACTTTCATGACACATTGAAATAAACTGTTCATAGTTCACCAAGATTTCCCTAGAAACTAAATGCTGGTGATGAAGTAACGCAACTTACAGAGGTAGCCTAGTTCAGACATTAAGCAAGTTCTTTTTAATGCTCTGATATAGCCGACCTGTAGTAACAACTAATATATCACATAGAACCATCTGTAGTAACAACTAATATATCACATAGAACCATCTGTAGTAACAACTAATATATCACATAGAACCATCTGTAGTAACAACTAATATATCACATAGAACCATCTGTAGTAACAACTAATATATCACATAGGACCATCTGTAGTAACAACTAATATATCACATAGGACCACCTGTAGTAACAAGTAAGTAATATATCACATTAGGGTGATTAAAAAAAAAAT
>JAGDYQ010000077.1:1641139-1653160 GCA_021962125.1 Bulinus truncatus | reverse complement strand
GTACTGTTGGAACTAGAAGTTGGTACTGCTGGAATTAGAAGTTTGTACTGTTGGAATGAGAAGTTGGTACTGTTGGAATTAGAAGTCGGTACTGTTGAGATTAGAAGTTGGTACTGTTGGGATTAGAAGTCGGTACTGTTGGAACTAGAAGTTGGTACTGTAGGCATTAGCGGTTGGTACTGTTGGAATTAGAAGTAGCCTACTACTATAATAATAAGATACACAGCTGATATGTTTATATGTAGAGCAACACGACCTGAATCTGGAGACATGGCCTAGATCAGTGGTTCTCAATGGTGTCGCATGTTGCGCCACATGTAAAAATGAAAACCTAGGCCTACCTAAAAAAAAAAAGAAAGAGAATTAAAGCGTAATTAATTATGTATTTTAATTTCAACATTTTACTTTACAGATTGACCAACTTTTCTCTTTGTAGCATGTAAAGAAATAGAGTTGTATTTATGATTAATTGGGCTTACAATACAATAATTATACATTTCAATTCTGTTTATTCACTCGTCATTGTACTAGGTGTATGCTTTAAGTTTCTGTAATAAATGGGGAAAATCCAGTCACAGATAGTTGCTGTCCTAGGTGGAGTGCCCTTCAGTTTCAAGGCTAGAAAGTTGTGATACAAACAAATGATGTAATCAATGCCTCCTCATTATTTTCTGGTATTTTATTAATAGAAAAAGTTCAGGCTCTTTTAGTGACTACTCTGCCTTCCCGCAAATTGCCGGTTATACAGCGAAGCATACTGATTCCTATAATGATACAAAATATAACGTCCTGACAAGTTTTATAAGAAAGAAAACAGAACTACTTTGATAGAAGTGTGCACCACACAGTACAAACAATCAGGTGCAAAAAAAAATTAAAGTCATGAATTGTGTCATTTTTTTCTGTCTTTCCCGCAACGCCGGGTACACTTCTGGCCATCTATTGACCATTGAGAGTGACTCGTTGGCGCGTCGATTCTGAGCATACGCGGTATGTCTAAGTTTATTGGCTCAACTACCGCGAACACTGACTGTAGTGGGGAGGTAATTAGGACGCTAAACAAAAGAGCCCCCATTAGTAGAGTATATAGGAATCTCATCCTTTAAACGGAATTTAATAACTGACCATTGCAGGACACTCATGGTGAAGTATGAGGCGGACCTGGACACAGAAGACAAGTTGTTGGCCGAGGAGCGGGAACTGATCAAAGAGAGTCAAGAGAGCACCATGTTCCTGAGAACTAAGATTATTTTGTTGAAACAGGTGGGAGGGGAAGTGACATGTTCCTGAGAACTAAGATTATTTTGTGGAAACAGGTGGGAGGGGAAGTGATATGTTCCTGAAAATTAAGATTATTTTATGGAAACAGGTGGGAGGGGAAGTGACATGTTCCTGAGAGCTAAGATTTTTTTGTGGAAACAGGTGGGAGGGGAAGTGACATGTTCCTGAGAACTAAGATTATTTTGTTTAATTGAAAGATGAGAAAGGGTCCGTGGGAAACAGTGAAAGAGTGAAAGAGGGAGGGGAGAAATGACACAGTGTATGTAAGATAGAGGAAAAGATATAAAGGAAGTAAGCAAAAATCTAATATTTTAACTTGTCTGTCTCATAACCTGTTGTTGACATGACGTGTTATGTCACATTACTTGTCTGTCACATAACCTGTTGTTCACATGACGTGTTATATCACATTACTTGTCTGTCACATAACTTGTTTTTCTCATACCTTGTCGGTCAAGTAACATGTCTGTCACAAAACGTGTCTGTCAAAAAACGTGTCTCTCAAAAAACCTGTTTGTCACTTGACTTGTCTGTCCCATGACATGTCTGTCACATGACTAGTCTGTCACAAAACGTGGGTATTTACTTTTCTTCACTATACTTCATCATTTTCGTTTCTCCTCGATTCCGCTAGAAGTCTGTATTTGATTCGTGTCCGTAGAACCTTGCAGAAGGTAGACTTAAATGTGTTCACTGTGGTGCCTCCGTGTCCATGGCACCCTCGGCTATGTTCACCACAAATCTGACTCACTAGTGGCCACATGTCATATGTGTAGTCCAGAGATAACATGTCGTAACTGAGCTCATATAAATTATCACATAGCTCGAGCAGTCTTTTAAATCTGGAGAAAGAAAAAAAAAAGTTGTATCACCAGATTGAAATGAACTTTGACCTTATCTGGCAGCATCTCAATGACCTTCGCTGCAAGAATCTCCAGAACTCCGTGGATGTCAGTCACTTGATGGAATCAGCTGAACATGAATACGTGCTTATCTACACGATCAAAGCGGCCATTTCTAATTTGTCTAATATGATTGCTGTAAGTGCAGAATCTAGTCGTGTCTTTTGTGACACACACACACACAAATTAGCTCTCATTATTTACACGAAATATTGGCGGCCCAAAATCACAGACGGAATGTAGCTTCCTTTAGTTGTAAGCAGGATTGTTTATTTAAGACATGATGCAACGTGCTTTACTCGAAATACCCATCGGTGTGAAGGGCCCTGTGTCTTGAATGTTGTTTTAAGGGCCCTATGTCTTGAATGTTGTGTGAAGGGCCCGTTGTCTTGAATGTTGTGTGAAGGGCCCTATGTCTTGAATGTTGTGTGAAGGGCCCTATGTCTTGAATGTTGTGTGAAGGGCCCTATGTCTTGAATGTTGTGTGAAGGGCCCTATGTCTAGATTTTTGTGTGAAGGACCCTATGTCTAGATTTTTGTGTGAAGGGCCCTATGTCTTGAATGTTGTGCGAAGAGCCCTATGTCTAGATTTTTGTGTGAAGGTCCCAATGTCTTTAATTTTGTGTGAAGGTCCCTATGTCATAAATGTTCAGTAAGGGACCCCAAGTCTTGAATGTTGTGCGATGAGTCCTTTGGGTACAATGGTTAAACCCCCTATCAAAAATGTTTTTTTTTTATAGAAATATTTTAACAGCAGTGTTAAATATGTATCGTGTGGTGTTTGTATTGAATCTCATCAAGTCTTACGTACATCCAACTAGTGAAGTTGGCAGGTCATTGTCGTGGGTACGTTATTGAAATAGAGAAATGACAACAGTCTGCCAACTTCACCAGATTGGTGTTATAATGTATACACTGTGCCGATATTTCTATTTACTGTTGAACCGATTGAGTGCCTTTATGTTTGTGTCGTGGTAAAATAAATATAAAATAATTATTTCGTTTATGTGCTTTGATAATGCTATGGTTACTAATAGCACTTATAAAATGAATGACTTATTGATTTATTGACGTCGTTGTGCTTTTTTTTATGTGCCATTCATAATTTCTCTCTGTCCAGAATTTCCGCCCCTTCTTGCAAAGGAAAATTGCCAGAGTTGGCAGGAGCTGGAAGTCGCAGATCGAAGAAATCGGCAAAATCTTGACTTTCTACGAGGAGCTGGTGGTCAGCCTGAAGCCAGTGGTGCAGGCCAGACGACAACACCGATCTCATGGCCAACGACCTGAGCTGCAGCCTACGAGGAGGAGGAGGACGCTGACGTCTCTCAATGTCACCCTACACTTCAGCTCCGTGACAACATACTGTAACTACAGCAATGATCTCTAAGGTCCGGATGGTGGTTGATTTTGGCTAAGGAAACAACAACCGATGTTAATACAAACTCTGTCGCTGGCCATTTATACTTTCAGAAAAACATTACGTCAAGCATCAGTGACAAAACTTGACCGAGCGGTCATCACACGGTGGTCAAGCTGGTGTGCAGGTCTACGCAAGTCAACACAAAAAAGTCACCGAGTGGAACTCAGTTGGGCAGCTGATTGATTTTGTAATCCATATTAAAAACCATCAAAAGACGACAGGTTGGCAATCTCACAAAGTTCAAAGGTCACTGGATACAGAGAATATGACCCGAAACATCTGAAATATAAGAAGTCATCTTTGAAAAATTTGGGAAACGAATGTTTTACCTATAAAATATTATCCTGTTTTAAAAATAAACCCAACTACAATACTTTTTTATGTTATCAAATGATTTCATCAATAATTATATGCCAGATTTTTAGTTTTCAATAACAAAAACTCTACTTTCTTGTTGCTTTTGGCTATACAACTGAGTGATGTGTGTCAGTGCACAAAAATGGAAGTGAAATACTAATACATTTATAAATGTTTATGTATTTGGAAGATAAGCGTTTCCATGGAGATGGTCATTGGACGGGGAGGCTGTTATGTCCATTCACTGTGATTTAAACGTTTCAGAGTCTGAATTATTAAAGGATTAAGTTTATTAACTGTCGTGCATACAAGTGGTGGATAAGGACGGACTACAAATTATGGGATGGGTTCTAATCTGTTTGTTTACCAATCAACTATCTCTTCGTAGTGTACTGTTTATCTAAAAATCTTAGGCATAGAGCTATTTCACTCCAAAGCCTGAAAACTACCACATCAATTACATATCACTAAACATTACGTAATATCATTAAAACATTACTTACATAGCATTAAAACATTAATTACATATAATTAAAACATTACTTATATATCACTAAACATAACTTAATATCACTGGACTACGATTACATATAACTAAACATTCCTTACAAATCACTAACACATCACATACATGTCACTAACATAATAATAACATATCGCTAACATATCACTATTACATCACTAACATATCCCTAACACATCACTAGGATTTCATTAACGAACGAATTAGAAAAATTGAGAGATCGGTATCAGCTCGATTCAACTCCAGAGAATCGGTTAATTCTTTTATTAGGATATCGAGTCTAATGAACTAATAAATTCCAATATACTTGACCCACGATTCCATTATATTGTCCCATTTCTAGATTATCAATTGCTTTATGTTAACACTAGATTATAAATGGCTATATAATGGCACAAGATTATAAATTGCTAGACGTTAACACTAGATTGTTAATTGCTATATACTAACACTAGATTTTAAATTTCTTCATGTTAACATAAATTGCTATATGTTAACAATAGATTAAAAATTGCTTTATGTTAGCACTAGATTATAAATTGCTTTATGTTAACACTAGATTATAAATTGCTTTATGTTAACACTAGATTGTAAATTTCTATATGTTAATGTTATTGAGTAAAACTAACATGAGCCTCAGCACAAATAGCCTGTTGGGACTTTATGGTCATCTGCTGGACTTACTAATGTACAAAATGAAAACATCATATAAATCTAAGGAAATGCTTGAAAATCATCAAAAATAAGTTTTGTAAAAATTCGTTGATAAAAATATTTTTGTTTTTTTTGGGTATTGCATGTGTTACAGGGACGATTACATCCAGTAAAATGGGCAAACTCTAAAAATGCCATCATCTGTCCAAGTTGGTTCAAAGATGAAAGTGAGAGGTTGTCGGACATCACTGGGATGTTTCAGAGGGATCAATCGAAATGAGCATTGGCTCCAGTAAGATGGTACCACACACACTCATCAAGTGACTCCGACTCCATAACTTGACTGAGAGCGTTTTCAAGAAAAGTTGATAAGCAGAAAGCGTGGAGTGGACACCGCATTCACCAGACTTGCACCCCCCTCCTCATCGGCCGAGTTTTATTTATCTGGGGTGGGTAGCTAATTGAAACAGCAAGAATCGGGAAATTCCTTAAGAAGTTCGTGTTAAAGAAATATTCACAAACACATTCTCAGGTTTTGTGACCATTGCTGTTAAGACAAATTGGACTTCGAGCATATTTAACAAAAAAACTTTTTTGAAACTTAAGGGAAATACCGTACAGAGGAGTTTGAGAATTTCCAAAGACTTACTTGAGTTTTGTAGCAAATATTGAAATGGGTTCTGTTTGATTTTTGTTTACTACCATTAATAAGTAATGAATATAGTTGGCCATCAAACACTCCTCATCTTGCCTTTATATGTAATTGGCCATCAAACACTCCATATCTTGCCTTTATATGGAGTTGGACATCAAATACTCCTCATCTTGCATTTATTAATAGTTGGACATCAAACACTCCTCATCTTGCCTTTATTAATAGTTGGACATCAAACACTCCTCATCTTGCATTTATTAATAGTTGGACATCAAACACTCCTCATCTTGCCTTTATACGTAATTGGCCATCAGATACTCCTCATCTTGCTTTGATGTCAAATGTAATTAATGGAAAATCAACCCAGGAACGGATGAATCCATTATACCGTATTTCATTTCAATATTTGGGACTTGAATTATTTGAAACTCGAACGTCTATCGGAAACGGATTAAATTCCGATTTGAAGTTGAACCTGTATTTCTAATCTTTATTAATTCTTGATGAATGGCTTCTTCAGATTTTATTATAAAGATAACTTTGGTGATGGTGTACTGATCATTTAGGTCTGCTAAATGTTGTAGTAGCAGACGACGGTATCTGGAGCCACTATGATATGTTCGTGTTTTCGCATTATTCAGTGTACGGGCCTTCCCCTACCTCGTCACAGCCACTGGTTCAGTCAAGAAATGGGGCGAGGAAGGAAGGTGGGGAGACCGTTTGTAGGTCAATGTGACACGTTTGTCATACAACACAACAGGTGAACCTTTTAAAAAGTAATTTACAAAAAAGAAAATTATACTGGCGTTAATAAAAGTTGAAGTTTACACACGGTCGCTGAAGTGCTTTCATTAATAGTAGACGACAGTAAAGTTACAGAACTAGTGTTAATATTGCAGACGACAGTAAAGTTACAGAACTAGTGTTAATATTGCAGACGACAGTAAAGTTACAGAACTAGTGTTAATATTGTTGAGCAAACAGTATATCTGAATGTGTACTTCATGATACTAATGAGAGCCGAGTCAAAGAGGACTTAATGTGACATCAGTCATATCCTGAAATGATAGCTACGTCTGAAATGACTGCGATTCATAGGTGGGAGTAATAGGACCTGTCGAACGGTATAAAAATTCTTCCGAAATATTTTTTTTTAGTCTGTGAGTTTTGTTTGTATCTGGAGGTAACTAACGAAGGATTTCCGTCTTGGAAGTAAACAACATTTATTCTTAAAATTCAAGTTATTTTAAAAGTGTATATAACCAGGTAAGATGATGATTGTATTTCATTTTGATACCAGAGATACCAGATATGAAGACGTTGATTATTTAGTTTCATTGAAACATTTTATAGTTGAGAATGACATAATTTTGCAATGCTTCCAAATATTTCAGTCTCTGCTTCCAAATATTTCAGTCTCTGCTTCCAAATATTTCAGTCTCTGCTTCCAAATATTTCAGTCTCTGCTTCCAAATATTTCAGTCTCAGCACTCATCAGAAGAACGGTTCTGGGTCAGTCTTAGATTGAGGTGTTTATCCTTTCAGCTCACATTGAAACCGAGTGACCACTACTGGGACAGTTTTATAAATCAGA
This sequence comes from Bulinus truncatus, assembly GCA_021962125.1. NCBI lineage: Eukaryota > Metazoa > Mollusca > Gastropoda > Planorbidae > Bulinus > Bulinus truncatus. The sequence goes on along the minus strand of JAGDYQ010000077.1, from coordinate 1,645,774 downwards.
GTTACCCTCTCATTACAACCGATAGTGCACTAACCCAGATGGGCGCCGCATAGGCCATAGATGATTGTCTTCATGGCCAACCCCAAGCCCAATCCAGCCCCACACCCAAGTGAAATGCAAGCCCTAGAGAACCCCACGCCCTATTGAACCCCACGCCCAAGAGAACCCCACGCTGGGTTAGTCTATATTTTTGTGTCCTTATAACAAAACATGGCTATATTTTTAAAACAATACACATGATGCCTTGAAACAATTCGTGAGTTCATTGGTAACAACCCCCTCCCTAGCTTTCTTGTTCCTATTCAAGGCCGGCCCGGATTTTCGTATCTGGAATGAAAATTCTAACTTATCTTTAGATGATTTATTTATGTTCGATATTCTATGTAGAAATAAAACAATCAAAGACTGGAATGTAGATTGCGATTATAATCTTGACGGCTGGTGGGAATAAATCAACTTTGCGCACTATAAAACTGCTGTACAGTGTCTCAACAGTGTCTGTGATTGGTCTATATTCAGGCCAGATGAGAGAGGGACCGACGCGTGCATTGCTCCGGGAAAAGTTGCCGCCAGCTAATCTTGGCCCCCCCCCCGACTATCTCCACCAGTTTTAAGAGGAAGGGGGTGATCAACCACACCCACCTATTGTTAAGTCATTTTATAGCAGGCTACTGAACTTTGAATTTAGCTTATACCGTATATAAAAATAATCTGGCAGGAATAGTTGCAACTGACACGTGATCCAGTCCACCTTTACATAAACTATTGTTGTGTTGCACTGCAAGTTGTGTGTAAGTAGTGTGTACTGACGTGCTTTTATGTTGTGTAGCCGTTATGACACATTCAAGATGTACGGAGAGGGGGGGTGTCTGGATTTGTAGAGCACTAGACTATCGAACTTGGAAGATAAATATTACAATTCACCTCCCCCTTTAGGGCTGATGGGAAATTTAAAATGTTTATGATATATGGAATGGACTATGTCAATTTTGTAATCTCAATTAGAAGGAAGAAAAACATTTTAAGTGACGTATTGGGCCGCAGGACCTCATCTGTAATTTCACGCCCCCTGACAAGCTAAGAATGCTCGGACGTCTCCGACCCCATTTCTCGTCCCCAAATTTTGTAGCAAATTTAATAAATAAATAATAAATTGCTGATCGGGGGTGCCCCCTCCCTGGTGGAAGTGTTGAGCAGCTAGTTGAATCAAACTGTGTGCCACTGTGATATACTTGTCCCTGGTGGAAGTGTTGAGCAGCTAGTTGTATCAAACTGTGTGCTACTGTGATATACTTGTCCCTGGTGGAAGTGTTGAGCAGCTAGTTGAATCAAACTGTGTGCTACTGTGATATACTTGTCCCTGGTGGAAGTGTTGAGCAGCTAGTTGAATCAAACTGTGTGCTACTGTGATATACTTGTGTATCCAAAGTTTAACATCTTCCCCTTATTACTAGTTTGTTTGTTTGTTGTTTACAACTCATCCTAATTCCTGGACTGCACCTTGCTATGACTCAATCCAACTTCACAATAGACCACATAACATCCTCCCAATGGAAGCTAACAGTCAGAATGAGAGCCTATTATCTCCCATGCCCAATGACTCCCCGGACCTATGGGAGAGATCCTATCAGTTAATGTTTTCTATGTAGCTACCTGTTATATCATTGTAAAGTTAACTTTTAGATAGATAGAACTTTTTATTTTAATACCATCTTCTTCAAACAGAAGATTTTTTTTTTAAATAAGAAAAAGTATTTCTTTAGAAGATATCCCGTATAGTTTGGGAACCATTGCTTCTGTCCATATTTACTACATTGCTATTTCCATTCTACGTTTACAGTTTTCTCTCCTCCCCCCTTTCCTTTCCCCCAGGTGTTTTCATGGTCTCAACAAGTTGTTTGTGACAGTAAGGTATTTCAAATGGTCCTACATAGACTCAGGTAAAAACTTTCTTCCATATCCGGCTTTATTTTCAACCACATGTGGGCGAGGCTGAGGCTCAACTTATTATTTTTTTAATTCGTTTCTATTTTTTTCTGTTTGTATTATTACGTCCGTGTTAAGTCAAAGTGGAATAATGTATATATATGTAACAAACAGAAGCGTGGGAACCACAGTGTGATGATTTACTCAAATATGGAGAGAAAACAAATAGAAATCAGTAATGTTTAAACACCAAATAGAAATCGTGCTTTCACTAAGTACTTTAAGGTGAAAGGGGGGAAAACTGACTTATGTAAACATATACATTTGTTTTCTGACTCAGTCGGTGATCGAATCATTTCAAGGTCTCAAATATATTTAGAGAAGGGCTCAGATACAATGTCTGTATTGTCTACACTTGAGAGCTAATGGCTTACGAGCAATTTGAAGCAAATGTTATTTAAACTTTTTTTATAAGTAAGGATTTACTTTAATACTTATATAAACCATTGTGTTAAATATGGTGCGGTTAAAATTTTTTTCTGTTTTCACGGCATTCATTGCTATTGTATGTGTAGTTCAAATATCTTCCCTTACAAACTAACAGACTTAGATGAAACCTGAGTTAAGTCCCATGGGTCATTGGGTACTAGAACCCTGACCATTTCGGTCAGCTGTCGAGAGCTCTATCCACCATGACATCTTATGTTACGTAAATGACTCCATTTCTTGACCCACCCACCCCCCATCATTTAATCAATCAATTAATCAAGGGATAATTCTAACGTCTAGACTATTTTCTTAATGTTCATATAACTGGTTGTGTTACTTTACTGACAGTTTGAATATGTTACAACATCCGCTATACTGACGATAGGCACTGAGTACAAAATAAAACATATCCCCTCTGACTAGTCCAGCATTCACTGTTCTGATGTACCATCTATGTACGTCATGCAATGTGAAACGTTGTCAGTTACAATAGATCTATTTCTAGAGTTCGTTAATTCCTTGCGTTATATATGTAATAAGGAGAACTTTCAAGGGAAGTTATACTACATCAAATTACTGTTATTATATTTGTCTATGACAGAGATGGTCGGGGTAAATAAATTGTATTTTAATATTTACAGTAGACATTTTAAAAATAAAGCTACGACACCTGGGTTGCACTGTTCTTAATGCTCATATAACTGGTTGTGTACTGTACTGATTGTGTTAGCTTATCTGATAAATGGTTAAACAAGAATAAAAATTAATTTTACATAACTATACAATCATAAATATTGTACTACGTTGTTTTAAAGCTACTCTTATGACAATACAATCATAAATATTGTACTTCGTTGTTTTAAAGCTACTCTTATGACCATACAATCATAAATATTGTACTTGGTTGTTGTAAAGCTAGTCTTATGACTATACAATCATAACTATTGTACTATATTCAGTTTCATTGCCCCTCTTTATCTCTCACAATTTAATCTTGCCTGGGGTGTCTGTATTTGACTAAAGTGTGTCGGACACCCCAGCCCTGATCTCTACCTAGACCTCACCTTCTTAAATTGATCTTTAATGCCTGGTGCTCAATTTTTCTCAATTTGATATTTCTCTATTTCTCGCTATCAAAATCTCGCTATCAATATATCTTCATTAATAGTTTTCAATCAATTATCTCTTTCAATATTTAAATCTTGTCATCTGTAGCAATAAATCATTTTCAAAGGCTCTTTAACAATATCTCTATATTAATATTTCTCTGTAGATCTCTCCTTATCACTATTTTTCTATCAATATATCTCTCTAAGCCTCATCAATTTTTGTCTGTATAAAATATCTTCAGCAATCTTCTATGTCAACTTTTGAAGTTATGCTACGTTACAATCACAATGAATAAAATGTTTGTTATTGAGACACTTCCACATAACTGACTACAATATTTGTACTTGATCTATTTCTAGAGTACAGCAGGTAACCCTAACCCAGGTACAATGACACTGTTTGGGTCAACTAGAATTTATTACCAAGATGTCTGACTACCGCAGTGGTGTTAGGTTAATGTATGTCGCGGTCCACATTATATTCAGTACACATGTCCTGCAATATCCAGAACCCACAATGTCAGTGTAGTAAAAAATGTCCAACAGCCTTACAACCTGACAGCTCTCATGGGTACAATAAACTTTGAACACATAACTAAAGAGATTTTCAGATAAGTAAATACAATGAAGTTAATGTGACCACATTTCGACACTAATAATAAAATTGTGAAAATGTTATGATAGAGTGAAAATGTTTGTTTCGTTATAAAATTTGCTAGTAATTGAACTCTTATAATACTCTAGATGACCCTTTATGTCAAATGCTTGTCTATGCCCTCCATCACATTGGCCTGTCCATCACATTGGCCTGTCCATCACATTGGCCTGCCCAGTTTTTGCGACTCGTATGTAAAGAAATAGAAAAATAAAAGAGAAAAGTTCAACTGTACATATTCTCGGATGGGTAATTATTATAACTTTATACACTTTGAGAATCACTGATCTATTAGAACCGTGAGACGCTTCCGTTGCCTGGCAACAGTGGCCTCGTGTGCCACCTTTTAAACAGTGCAGTCCGGTATACCATTGTAAGTAGATAAAATTTTGAAAACTTTGTCATGTACGCCTATGATACAATGCATGTGTTATGTAAAATATGTGTAGTGTAGCT
>JAGDYQ010000077.1:1629155-1640639 GCA_021962125.1 Bulinus truncatus | reverse complement strand
GTGTACTTCTGGTTCAGTTACGTATTGCTTTCATTTGTTACTGCTACTCCCCCCACCATGGGTTCATTTGTTACTGCTACTCCCCCACCATGGGTTCATTTGTTACTGCTACTCCCCCACCATGGGTTCATTTGTTACTGCTACTCCCCCCCCATGGGTTCATTTGTTACTGCTACTCCCCCACCATGGGTTCATTTGTTACTGCTACTCCCCCCCCACCATGGGTTCATTTGTTACTACTCCCCCCACCATGGGTTCATTGTTACTGTTATACCACCACCATGGGTTCATTTGCTACTGCTACTCCCCCACCATGGGTTCATTTGTTACTGCTACTCCCCCCACCATGGGTTCATTTGTTACTGCTACTCCCCCCACCATTTCATTTGCTACTGCTACTCCACCCCCCACCATGGGTTCATTTGTTACTGCTACTCCCCCCCCACCATGGGTTCATTTGTTACTGCTACTCCCCCCCACCATGGGTTCATTTGTTACTGTTATACCACCACCATGGGTTCATTTGCTACTGCTACTCCCCCCCACCTGCATGGGTTTATTTACTGCTACTCCCCCACCATGGGTTCATTTGTTACTGCTACTCCCCCCACCATGGGTTCATTTGTTACTGCTACTCCCCCCCACCATGGGTTCATTTGTTACTGTTATACCACCACCATGGGTTCATTTGTTACTGCTACTCCCCACCATGGGTTCATTTGTTACTGCTATGGGTTCATTTGTTGCCCCCCACCATGGGTTCATTTGTTACTGCTACTCCCCCACCATGGGTTCATTTATTTACTGTTATACCCCTGCCATGGGTTCATTTGTTACTGCTACTCCCCCCACCATGGGTTCATTTGTTACTGCTCCCTACTCCCACCACCACCATGGGTTCATTTGTTACTGCTACTCCCCCCCACCATGGGTTCATTTATTTTACTATTATACCTACACCACCATGGGTTCATTTGTTACCTACCCTTACCCCCCCACCATGGGTTCATTTGTTACTGCTACTCCCTCCACCATGGGTTCATTTATACTGTTACTCCCCCCACCATGGGTTCATTTGTTACTGCTACTCCCCCCACCATGGGTTCATTTGTTACTGCTACTCCCCCCACCATTTAATACTGCTACTCCCCACCATGGGTTCATTTGTTACTGCTACTCCCCCCCACCATGGGTTCATTTGTTACTGCTACTCCCCACCATGGGTTCATTTGTTACTACATCTCCACCATGGGTTCATTTGTTACTGCTACTCCCCACCATGGGTTCATTTGTTACTGCTACTCCCCCCACCATGGGTTCATTTGTTACTGCTACTCCCCCCACCATGGGTTCATTTGTTACTGCTCCCCCACCATGGGTTCATTTATTACTGCTACTCCCCCACCATGGGTTCATTTATTACTGCTACTCCCCCACCATGGGTTCATTTGTTACTGCTACTCCCCCCACCATGGGTTCATTTGTTACTGCTACTCCCCCCACCATGGGTTCATTTGTTACTGCTACTCCCCCCACCATGGGTTCATTTGTTACTTTACTCCCCCACCATGGGTTCATGGCTTTATTTTCTGCACTCCCCCACCATGGGTTCATTTGTTACTGCTACTCCCCCCCACCATGGGTTCATTTGTTACTGCTACCCCCACCATGGGTTCATTTATTACTCCCCCACCATGGGTTCATTTGTTACTGCTACTCCCCCCCCCCACCATGGGTTCATTTGTTACTGCTACTCCCCCCACCATGGGTTCATTTGTTACTGCTACTCCCCCCACCATGGGTTCATTTGTTACTGCTACTCCCCCCCACCATGGGTTCATTTGTTACTGCTACTCCCCCCCACCATGGGTTCATTTGTTACTGTTATACCCCCACTCTCCCCCCCCCCACACACACCATGCCGATGTTGTTCAGAACTAAAGTGTCATTAAAACTGGTGGACTAGAGATAGGGATGTAAAGAGAGGTGCCATAAACCTTAATGTGGATTGCTACCCCAATGGACTGGTTGTTTCTGTGGCTACATTTAGATATAAGAATATAGAAGAGACCGCGGTTAAAAAGAAATATGTAAAAGATCTGAAAAAATAAATCTTAAATACTTTCACAATCAAAATACCAAGAGACAAAAGTCTTTAGTACATTCACAATCAAAATACCAAGAGACAATAGTCTTTAGTACTTTCACGATCAAAATACCAAGAGACAAAAGTCTTGGGTTGAAATTCAAGATCCCGCTCTCTCTACGGTCTTGTGACGACTATCTACTTTCGAGGTTAAAGACCCACCTGTACCCCCCCCCCCACACACACACCAAGCACTGAGACATCACTCAAGTGTAGGTAATGTTTCGCAAGGAATTTAAAAAAAAAAAATCTCTCAAATATAGGCCTAAATCTTATCAGGTCTGATTTCTATTAGAATTAAAATGGATCTTTTCGTCATGATCATTTTGTGTGTGTTTCTATCGGGATCAAATGACCAGCATCTTACTGGGTGGTGACGTACTTGTTTTGATGTGAGGACGTGTGACAGACAGGAATTAAATGTCGCGAACAGAAGACAATAATACCGTTAGAATCTTACGGGGAGTTAACAAAAAAAATCCCTTGACTTCAAGGCTATCGAGTTTTTCAATGAGTTTTGAAGGACTGGAATGTAAAAAAAAGTTTTGTTTATGTGGCGATTGGTGAATACGTCCACAACAAGAAATGTGTAGACAAATACATCATGCTGGGATCTGCTGGGCTCATACTAGGATCTGCTGGAATCTACTGGGATCATACTGGGATCTACAGGAATCTACTGGGATCTGCTGTGATCTACTGGGATCTGCTGTGATCTACTGGGATCTGCTGTGATCTACTGGGATCATACTGGGATCTACTGGAATCTACTGTGATCTGCTGTGATCTACTGTGATCTACTGTGATCTGCTGTGATCTACTGGGATCATACTGGGATCTACTGGAATCTACTGGGATCTGCTGGGATCTACTGGGATCATACTGGGATCTACTGGAATCTACTGGGATCTGCTGGGATCTACTGGAATCTACTGGAATCTGCTGTGATCTACTAGGATCTGCTGTGATCTACTGGGATCATACTGGGATCTGCTGGGATCTGCTGGGATCTACATACTGCCTTCTTTTATTCATGCACATAACACAGATGTGAAAAAATATGTTTAAATGTCTAATGTTGCTATGAATACATTAACTATACTGAAATAGTAAGATGAAGTTCATTGGGCAATAAAGTGTATGCATTTATAGCAACACACGTCATTAAAACATTAAAAACTAAAACTAAGCACACATGGAGATAGTGTTGGATACTTTTTGCTTCAAAAGAGTTGGCAAGTGACATCTAGTGCCTATCTCAAGTTTCAGCTTTATTTTCAGGTTAATTACAATTTTTTTTAGAAAGCAAAAAAGCTGCCAACTTTGTTCATTTTAAAGTCTAATCAAGCAAGTGAATAGATTGGCCAAAATCGAAAAACCAGGCCATGCTCGTGTGTGTCCCACATACATCAAGTTGACGTCATTATGTGAAAAGCTTCTTGCATCTCATATCTCCATTTTAGCCTGAAAACTAATTTCCAAACTAATTTTACGTTCTAAGAATTCCTTATTTAAGCCTATCAAAGGATTTTCCCCTCTCCTTATTTTTCAATTAGCGACTGTCTCCAACTTTTCTCAACTTTTGAATCATTTTTTTTTCGCCATAGGATGTTTTTTTTTTTTTAAAAAAAAGAAAATATTTTAATTAAATAAAGGTCACGTGTGGGAGTATATTGTGAAAACTGAACCAGGGGCGTGAATGTGGGTGTCGGGGAAGGGGTGGAAGGGGGCAGGGGACTGGAGGCTGATGTTTGGGAAATGCAAAGAGAATTTGATATTCAGAATTAACGGGTTCGACGCCCCGCGATTTCTGAACTATTTTCCCCCAAGGTGCCTCCGTGATATTTGCACCCTCCACTAGGGTGATAATGTAGAATGGGCACAACAAGAACTTTCTATATCGTAGTTTATAGGATCAATATATAAATGTCTCATCAATCAGGGGGAAATAAGAAGACACAAACATAGTAACTCAGCATGTATGTGATGCCATTCTTATGACGTCATGCACAGTACAATTGTAACACAGGATCTCAACCTTGACACACGGACCTTCTAGTTTTTCACCCAACACAATTTTTATTCCATGCGTGTGGGTGTGTGTTTGTGTGTGTGTGTGTGTGAAAGGTGAGAATTCCCAGGTGTGTAAATAACACTGCTCTGGATAAACGGACACAGAATTCTCAAAAGCTACCGTAAATTTTGCAAGAAAAAAATTAAAAAAAAAAGAAAAATTGTCTATGAAACTAAGTAACAAACTGGAGATTCTATTAAATGTAGACAATCTAAAATATTTTAAACACTAATTTCAGCAATTGTAACATGTTAAGACCAGGCTAATTTCAGCAATTGTAACATGTTAAGACCAGGCTAATTTCAGCAATTGTAACATGTTAAGACCAGGCTAATTTCAGCAATTGTAACATGTTAAGACCAAGCTAATTTCAGCAATTGTAACATGTTCAGACCAGACCATCGAAATAAACTTGACCTTTTGAAAAAAAAAATTCTCAATTTAATGTCTTCATCTTCTGGATATTTATTTATTTATTTTATTAAAAGGTCATGATAGATCGATAAAACCTTTGAATTATAAATGTAAACAACATCAAACTAGAATACATTTAACAAACTTCAAAGCACAAAAAAGTCTTTGATTTCACTTTATGTTCAATAATGTTCATTAAAAGTGAAGCGTTAAGTTATGCAAATGAACTTAAACCTTTTAATTATCATTGTGGGTGAATTTCACGACGTCAAATCTTTATACTCTCTGATCCTCAAAAAAAAGCAACAATTTTCCCCTTCGCCCATAAATTGTGTCTGTTATTTACAGTCTACACGTTATCTTAATATATTTATGTTAGTTGTCGAGAGTATAAACTTTTAGTGTTTGGGTTGGAAATTAGACTGAAGGGTGGTGGGTGTGGAAATATGTTGAAATGTAAACATTTTTTTAAAATGTTTAATAAAAGAAAATTGTGGAATCTTTAGCTGTATTCACACGGATGATTGTGGGAGATTGTGAAGGAAGGAAGGAAGGATTGAATTAGTTAGGGAATATTAGAGGGCAAAATTGTATGTAAGTATGTATGTCTATATGTATGTATATCTGTCTGTCTCTCTGTCTGCCTGCCTGCCTACCTGTCTGTCTGTCTGCCTGTATGTATGTATGCATGTATGTATATCTGTCTGTCTGTCTGTCTGTCTGTCTGTCTGTCTGTCTGTCTGTCTGTCTGTATGTCTGTCTGCCTGCCTGCCTACCTACCTGTCTGTCTTTCTGTCTGTCTTTATTTATGTATGTACGGATATATGTCTGTCTGACTGTCGATCTGTCTGTCTTTCTGTCTGTCTGTATGTATGTATGTATGGTGTGATAAAGACTAATACCATGACAAATATTGATGGAACAATTCATCGGAGTTATGAGAACGTTTTGTAGTAACGACTTGGTGAATCAAAGAATGCCCCCAAACCCACCCCCTTCCAATGTCTCATCCCATGTATTGTTATCGAGTATCAAACATTTCATAAAATATTTTACTTCTACAATCAGAATCGGAATCAGTTGATTAGAGATGAATCGGTCATTGTTTATGAATCGGTCATTGTTTATGAATCTGTCCGTAAACATGTCCGTCTCATACATAAATCGAAATAAACAAAGAACTTAAAAAAAGTTAAAAAAAAAAACTCCAACACACACACAACCACACTTAACCACACACACACACAAACACACACACACACAAACACACACACACACACACACACGCATACCAACAAATGACCACTGGACCAAGTCAAAAGTCGTTCAGTTATAGAGGGAAAACACCAACAACAACCCATTTTTCTATTTCATTTTATTTGTGTGGAGATAATATTGACATTAGGATCAAGGCACGCGAGCAAATTAATGGGCGTTATATTAGCTTCAATTAGATATTTTTTACAGTCACATCTCTGTCTCCCTCCCTTCCGCCCTCTCTCTCTCTCTCTCTCTCTCATTCTGTATACAGTAAATAGCGTGTCTATGAAACATTCACTTGGGCCATTGTTGACCACATTGGCGAGATTGGAAACTTCTCGAGTCCGGCCAAATGGCTACTTTCATTCAATAAGGAAATTCAAACTTTCATTTAAAAAAAATCTATGCCATCAAATATTTCTAATATCATTATACAACAGTGATTCTCATATCGTACAACAGTGATTCTCATATTATACAACAGTGATTCTCATATCGTACAACAGTAATTCTCATATTATACAACAGTGATTCTCATATTGTACAACAGTGATTCTCATATTGTACAACAGTGATTCTCATATTGTACAACAGTGATTATTATCATATTATACAACAGTGATTCTCATATTATACAACAGTGATTCTCATATCGTGTGTTTGGCGTCAAACTGGTATAGGTGTACTTGGAAACATATTTGTATTTCATAGGTAATGAAATGTATGTATTATCTTGGAAAACTACAAGCCAAAGAAACCAAAGTGATACACAATAGTAAATTATTGAATAATTCAGTCATTGGTGTCTGTCTATCAACAGTTGTACATAATTCAGTCACTGGTGTCTGTCTATCAACAGTTGTACATAATTCAGTCACTGGTGTCTGTCTATCATCAGTTGTACATAATTCAGTCACTGGTGTCTGTCTATCAACAGTTGTACATAATTCAGTCACTGGTGTCTGTCTATCAACAGTTGTACATAATTCAGTCACTGATGTCTGTCTATCAACAGTTGTACATAATTCAGTCACTGATGTCTGTCTATCAACAGTTGTACATAATTCAGTCACTGGTGTCTGTCTATCAACAGTTGTACATAATTCAGTCACTGATGTCTGTCTTGAAGGTAGGATATTTAGAGGAGCTAAGACTGGGTGACCCGTGGGGGAGTGAAGAGAGAGAGAGAGAGTGAGTGAGAGAGAGAGAGAGAGAGAGAGAGAGAGAGAGAGAGATTCATTGATCATTTACCATCCATCATATGCCCCCGTCCCCTCCACCAACTAGATTTGTCTCTCCTGATTCTATTCCCCAAAGATATCTGACCGAATTCCTTGTGGTCATTGTGAAACTGCCCCTTCTTCATCACAGTAACTATTTATCTTCTAAGACGGCACTTTCTTACAGATGTATTGAGACATTTCCTTTCCTCACTGCGGTAACATTCAAACTGTATAGGAAAGTATTGTGTACTGCGGTAACATTCAAACTGTATAGGTCAGTGTTGTGTACTGCGGTAACATTCAAACTGTATAGGCCAGTGTTGTGTACTGCGGTAACATTCAAACTGTATAGGCCAGTGTTGTGTACTGCGGTAACATTCAAACTGTATAGGCCAGTGTTGTGTACTTTCATTTTGTCAAGTCCCTGTGAGAGATAAGCTGTGTATATCGTAGATCTAGCAAACCATTAATTGGACGGTTGTTGTAATGTCCTTATTTCAACCCCCCCCCACACACACACCATAGCTGATAGTGCAAGGGTCCATTGCTGCTTAGTGTTCAACAAGAAAACCAGTTTCACTCATTAAGATCTCCACACAAAAACCCGCCAGATAAGTTGAACCGAAAAGAAATGTCAAATATACTTCCATTCCGAATTCCCAGCCCTGTCGCTCCTGCTCATGTGTTCTTGTTTATATGTGTCAGTGAGTCAATGTGTGAGTCAATGTGTGAGTCGATGTGTGAGTCAATGTGTGAGTCGATGTGTGAGTCAATGTGTGAGAATGTGTGAATCAATGTGTGAGTGGGTCAATGAGTGAGTCAATGTGAAAGTCTATGTGTGATTCAATGAGTGTGTCGATGTGTGAGTTAATGAGTGAGAATGTCTGAGTCAATGAGTGAGTCAATGAGTGAGTCAATGAGTGAGTCAATGAGTGAGTCAACGAGTGAGTCAATGTGTGAGTCAATGAGTGAGAATGTGTGAGTCAATGAGTGAGTCAATGTGTGAGTCGATGTGCGAGTCAATGAGTGAGAATGTGTCAATGTGTGAGTCAATGAGTGAGAATGTGTGAGTCAATGAGTGAATCAATGAGTGAGTCAATGTGTGAGTCAATGTGTGAGTCAATGTTTGTATTTGTGTGATGAAGGCTCGCCAACCTGTGACAGTATTGATACAACAACATGATAACAATAACAATGAACTCCTGTATTGTTAGATTTCTCTTTGATCTTAAACCTTACCGCCGGATCGGTGGACTGCGATATCACATGACTGGAAGACAATGTCACATGACTCTTTTGTTTGTCCACTAAGTATGTGATCGACAAAACTGTGTGTAGGCAAATGTGTCGTGTCTATAAGACATAAGTGAGACATGAGTAGAAGGTACAAGTGAGACATGAGTAGAAGGTACAAGTGAGACATGACTAGAAGGTACAAGTGAGACATGACTAGAAGGTACAAGTCAGACATGACTAGAAGGTACAAGTCAGACAACCGACTATATATTATTGACTGGGAGTCATTAATGACCTTGACTTAAGACCGGCCCAGAAGAAAGGGAGGAGGGGGGCGTCACCCTAGCTGGACAGCTCTTGACCACGGTCAGAAAATATGGGCTATCGTGGTAATAAACAGCCGGACACCAAGACCAATCACAGAACATTTGTTGAAGAGAACATTAACACCCAACTGACTGAGACTGAAGGAGAGGGTAGGGAGGGGTCTGATAGGACACTCTGTGTGTGTATGGGGGGGAGAGGGCTATAGAAGCTATTGTAACGAATCTATTATCTTGCGATCATATAAGGCGAACTTTACTTTGACTGTTTTAACCAAGACGACTGACACCTGTTAAATAAACATACACACTGTTGGACAGGATTATGTTCACACACCCTGTATCACTGACTCCCTCTATCCCTGTATCACTGACTCCCTGTATCACTGTCTCCCTGTATCACTGTCTCCCTGTATCACTGCCTCCCTGTATTACTGACTCCCTGTATCACTGTCTCCCTTTATCACTGTCTCCCTGTATTACTGACTCACTGTATCACTGACTCCTTGTATCACTGACTCCCCGTATCACTGTCTCCCTGTGTCACTGTATCACTGACACCCTGTTTCTTGTTCATGCAAAGAACACATTTTCTCGTGCTACATATATACATTAACACAAAACAATCACACCTTTTCCCCACCCCATTAGATTCATAATATCTATAGGCAATATCTCAACAACCAATGCCAATACAATAAACTACCAATTATATAGAATGTCCACCGATGCCAATAAAACAAACTATTTAGTATAGAGAATGTCCAGCAAAGTAATTGTTTTGTCAAGTTTAACAAGTGACCTTCGTCCACACCTGCTTTCATTTTCAAGTCCGGCAGGTGAATTCTTACTGGAGCAGTTGACCTATTTAACTTATAGCTGGCCTTATTATGTTCCCTTTAGCAAGGTCAGTGTGGACTTCACATGAAGAGTTAAACCACCTTGTAGAGTTAAAAGAAAGGACTTAAGATCCCCAAAATTACTAAATATATATAGCTGAATGATATTTCTGAACTTAATGACTTCATTAAATTGTTTATCTTTAGAATGTTTATGGATTAGTTTAAGCTGCAATTCGAACATCTTGAGATCAAATTAAGTAGCCACGCTTCTCTCTCTCTCTCTCTCTCTCTCTCTCTCTCTCTCTCTCTCTCTCTCCTTTGTCTCCGTGTTCGTGAGTGTGTCTATCTCAGTTTTTTTTATACCTATTTATATCTTTAAATCCCCCCCCATACCCTAACACACTCGGAGTAATGATATACATGTATAGAGGCGCCACTTTTTTCAAAAGTCCCTGTAAAGATGAGATGTTTTATATCTTAGATCCGTTAAACCACTAATGTGGCGGTTTTGAAAAGCTTTTCTCACCTCTCCACCACAGCCGATAGAGAGATGGCCATGGAGGCACCACGGGAGGTGACCGGGACTCGCTGGGAGTCGAACCCATAACCCACAGAATGCTGCAGTATGAAGACCCAACTGGTGGACTGGTGGTCTTGTGGTAAAGCGCTCGACTGTCGACCTTGGGGTACCTGGTTCGATCGCCGGTGAGGACCAATTATAGGTCCCCGCTATATCTCCAGTGGTGCCTCCCTGTTATGGCACTATCGTCTGTGGGGGGGGGGGGTGAAAGAAGGGCACCATAAAAACCGACCCATTAGTGGTTTATATGATCTAAGAGATTTCAGCTCATTCTTACAGGGACATCAAATAAATAAAACTACAGCCGGTAATGGTGGTCATAATATGGCTGTCATGTGGTCATCATATGGTCATTCAGTGGTCACCATATGGTCATTCAGTGGTCACCATGTGGTCATTCAGTGGTCATGATGTGACATAATATTTTAAAAGACATGCAACTTTTAGATATACATGTCGCGGCCAATCCATTTGTACAATAAATCTGACAACTGCTGGCCCCCGCCTTCACACCCTGGTCATTCCATTTGTATCACACGCGATGTAATCATTATCAATAGAACATTAATCAACAGCATGTCGACCTAATGTGTTTGTTAGTATAACGATACTCTACTATGTATATGGACGTATCTGTACGGACGTTTCCTTACACCCCAACGTAGACTAAGTCTCCAGTCACACAGTTGGTCTGTGGGTGGGGAAAAGGGCAGACAATCTAAACTTTTTATCCAGGAGGGACTCCGGTAATAAGCTACCCCCCGCCCCCCATATGTTGCATTTCGTAATTTTTTACAATATAATTCGGCAGTTGGGAGGAGGGTCCCGGGTTCGAATCTCAGTGAGAACCTTGGGACATTTTTCAGGTTCTGGTGAAAGTCCCTAAGTCCACCTAGCTTTGAATGAGTACCTGACTTAAGTTGGGGAAGTAAAGGCGGCTGGGCGTTGTGCTAACCGCACAATCTCTTTATGTGTCGAGGTTACTGAAACAGAAGAATACTACACTTCATCTGCCCCGATGAGACCTTTGGGGCTTAAGGGAACTTTACTTTTACAATGATGACTCAGTTTTGTTTTGCCAAATCTATGTCATCATCATAGAAAGGTGTAATGACCTAGCAGGCACCACGGTGGAAACATTAATCCAGTTTAATTACCGAAGTCATTACTTGTTATATTAAAAAATTTTATATGTATAGTTATTTCTTTTTTAAAAACCCAAAACATTAAAATAAAAAAAAACATTCAAATAAGATTAGATCAGATACATGTAGTATCTGACATTGAAGATATTTACATGTAGTATCTGACATTGAAGATATTTACACGTAGTATCTGACATTGACGATATTTACATGTAGTATCTGACATTGAAGATAATTACAT